>VBVQ01002215.1:10387-26767 GCA_011636635.1 Tetramorium simillimum | reverse complement strand
CCCCCAAACCCTTCTCGCTTATCGGCCGGATAGGCGAGCGTTCGCATCCGCGCGCTAAGTGCACGTAGGTGGTAACGCACATTTCGTAAGATAAAACATTCGCCCGGAGATTTTTTCCGTATATATCCCCTGATTCCCGTAATGCACGGTCAGATTCAGAATGAAACCTATGAGTCGAGTCGGGTACAAAGGGTTGCCACGACCCTTTGAATCTGCAAAGTATACCATATACGTTTCCCCCCCTGTTACTACTACTTAGTCCTTTGGCTGATTTTTGCCGACGCAACTCCCGAATCTAGGTGTACTTCCACGTTATTATCCACTCCGGGCTAGTTTATTCGTACCGAAACCATGCAAATATCCGGCCATTCTCCCCGAGCGGCGGTGTTTGCAGAATTCCGTACGAGTAAAATAGTACAAAACTGACTCGCAATTGCACGCTACGTATACAACGGAGTGCGTACTGAGTGGAAGTCAGGAAGGGAAAACTAAATAGACGCGGGGCTGATGGAAAACACACGCGTGGTATATTATATTGACCGTCCAGGTCGCGATACATGCAATGCAATAGTACTACGTTTTCTCCCTTTGATTAATTTTGGTAATTAATGACATTTGTTCGGTGGGTCGAGTTAACTTTGTGTCCCTATATATAAACGCGATTTGTGGTGATAATAATTTGCAACAACATCTGATTCTCCCTCCCTCCCAACCCTTCCTTCCGCAATAGTTTATTACAGAAAATATATGCGCGATATTGGCAGTATAAATTATAGTTTAATCAGGAAGTCCACATGTAAATTGGTAGGAGAAACAAAAGGAATGTAATTATTAGAAGCGACTGAATATGATCCATCATATTTTTCTCAATTTTTATTAAATCACTCTTATCGAGCGTAATTATTAACTCTTATTAGAGAGAATGTATTTAATGTTTTGTCGTGTATTTAACTGTTATGTATTTAATTGCTATTGTTTTGTCACGAATTTTCTACATTAATTCCGGATTAACTTTTTAATTATTTCTTACGTATTGCAAATTAATTAAAGTTTGAAAGCTAATCTTTTAATAAGATATATGGAGAATGAAAAGAAGACGAATTACTCGCATAAACTATGAAATTGATTAAAGTTTAATTAATTTTCTATTTTTCCTTGTAAGGGAAATGATTTCCATCTCTCTCTTTGTGGAGGAAACGATCTCTATCTCTCTTTGTGAAGAAAAGGATTTCGTGACGGAAAAGCAGCAGCGAGTCATTCTAAAGTAATGTTTATGGGAACGATCCTATATAATTTTCCCTTTCCCGTCAACTTTTCTCATGCACTATCCGACCTCGCGCACAATTCCCGCCTTTTCCTCGGCAATTCGTGTCCGGAGTCGCAAAATTCGGTCGCGATATATTCGCATCTTTGAATCGTTGTTCGATTCCTCGCAAAGATGCTGACATCGTCCCCGATCGTGGCCCGCTTTCTCCATAAAGTCGGCGATGAACTCTACCCCCCCGTGACAGTCGTATAATCCGTTGGAATACAAATGCATCGTCAGTGCGGCACGATTGAAACTCTTCGAATTTGCCGGCGTGGCACGGCGACGCGATTGCGAGCGGCGTCTCGTAAATACGCCTCGTAAAAGCAACGTTACATAGTCGCGCGCTCCGAATTGGGACGCAGCTGCCGTTGCCGGCCTTAAAACTTCAACGTCAGGATGGGCAGGCTGCCCCGGGTCGCCCCTCGTCGCGAACACTCTCGAAATTACCGCAAGCTAATATTCATGCGGACTAGAGAACCCGGTGCAACGTGTTGCGAGCAACAGTAATAGAGGATTCTAAAGAGAAAACCCAACTGTAAAGGATCGCAACTATCTTTCGCGTCGTTAGACATTAAGCGACATTTCCGTAAAATTTTACGGATGATATATCACTATTAAATCGTACGTAAAAGGAATCTTTTTTAAATATAAGATAAGAATAATTAATATTCCAGCATAAAATGTGGTTAAAAGAAAAATATAACTTCCATATAATATTAGTTACATAAATTACAAAAAGTCATTTAAATGTTGTCAATAAAAGAAAAGGCATTCGTTTAAAAAAAAAACAGATATGCAAAAAAAGCAGCCAATATTTTGCACAAATAATTTGTTATTCTTTTTTATAAAATATTTCAAGATATCTCACAAACGCCGCTCTGTCGTTATGATAGTTATCAACAATTTAATGAGACGAGCGTGTACATAAATGAAACATCCATATCAAGTTTGATGTTTGCTTTGATTTTAAGCGAAAGCAAGTGCTCTGACATTCTTACCAATGTTTTATCAAGCATTTGTGACTCCCTGTTTCGCAACCGTTTCTCGAAAGTCTGGAAAAGGCATAGCAACGTGAGTAATTATAGCAGTGTCTCTTATTCGGAAAATCAGAGCGCTCGTAACGGGCGACAATTTCGTTTTGCTGGAAGTAAATTGACAAATAGCTAAAGGCAATTATAGGGACCGTCAAAAATAACCCGTGATTCGTACAGTTGTTATCCGCGATAAATCCATCAACGCGCGTCTCGCAGACCAGGAATCAAATCCGGATAGAGCGATGTGTCTCGACATTGATTTCATTAAGTATTGATTTTCCGGAGGGTGTGGATTCGGGGCCGAATATATGAATGCTGATGGCGAAACGCAGCTCGCCTCCTATCATACTGTACCACAGACTTCGTGCATAATGTACCTTGAAGCTGCTCGTGCCTACTTATCAGCGTCTTATCGTCGCCGGGTCGGCGTTTGCGGAAAAAATTGATTCTCAAATATTTGCTCGAAATTTTCACACGCCGCGGGCCTACCCTAGATATCTCGTATCCTTCAACTAGATATGCCAAGATAACGCTCGGTTTGTTAACTACCTACCAGATGTGTGCTATCTATTTCGCAAACGCATTATTCTTATTTCGTGAATACGGAATTTTAAACGCTTGAAACGGTACTTATACGGCAGTGCATGGCTAACTTACCCAGATTTAAAAAGGATGAAATTTTAATCTATTCAAATACGATAACAAAAGATGTATATCATGAATATTCATCAAGCTTAATGGAGCGTCATGGCAAAATAAGGTAGCGTGCAGCGCGGAGAATCCAAACGAAAGAGCCAGACGGTAACGTAACTGCGCGTCGAAACTGCGTCGACGTAAATTTCCTCCATCAACAGCGGACAAACGGTTCGTTTCAATCGTCAGTCCCGGCATTTCGCAATATTTTTATGGCCGCGTCCGCGCGCTCGTCACTCCCACGTCGAACGGTTATATCTCGGAACAACACGGGCCATTAATTGAAAAAATTCCAGCCGGCCAGAACCGCGGCGCGGCGCGGCGCGGAGTTGGCGCGGCGCCGCCGTGGATCGGCGGACGCTCGTTTATGCATTGTGCGCCGGCGGCGAAAAGGAGAAATAAAGCTCCTCTTCCAGGAGCTCGATTCAAATTAAACTCACTTGGAGGTTAATGTGGTATGAAATGAAAATTGTAAATCGCGCGGCTACGGCAATGAAAAAGTTTCACGCGGCCGACCGCGCGCCGTCGATGAGGCTCGCGAGCGCGAGCGAACGATATTTCTTCCTCGTTTTCGCGCAAACACCCGGTGGCTGTGCCACGCTGCTTTTTCTCCGTTCACTCTCTCTCTTTTTTTTTCCCCATGAAAGCGTCAAACGAGCGCAATTTCGTCGCGGGATATTTATCGGCGTTGACAGTTCCGCGCTATATCCCTTCGTTACTGTCCCCTCCGCGTTTTACTCCAAATTTTTCATTCAAATGACGCTGAAATACATTCTCCGTACGCAGTATAGTACCGCGAAGAACGCCTCTTGTACGAACTCGAAAAATTTTATACATATATGAGGCGAGTTTCTTGATTCATTGAGGGATCAAATTGATTATGCACGGATACAAATTTGCTCTGTAAAAGCGGCATTTGCGCGTAATGCGACCGATCGATCGATGAATTAAAAAAACTCGCCTATGTTCTCGCCTTAAGTGCAGTCTTCGTTTCTCGGTAATTAATTTCGACGATTTGGAAATGCTAAAATTATAGTCGATCGACCCGACATTCGTTAGCGGTAATTTAACTCCATAATCGGGGAGATAGATGGGGGAATATTACTCGCCGCGGTGTTAAGCAGCATCTCTCGAAGCACGGAGCTCGACGATAAATAGCCGCAGTCAAAGCGATCGGCGGATCACGGGACGATCGGCGCACGTGCGTGACGAACGGGAAAGAGAGAACGACGAAAGGGACGGTTCGTCCCGGCCCTTTCTTCTCGATTCCCCTTTCTTCCTCGTTCCACCTCCACGCCCCGCGGTCCCTCGCGCCACGTTACGAAATCACGTTGAATCTGGAACGATGCGCGCTGTCATCCTACCTTCTTGCCACGCGCGCACTTTCACGAGAGCTTTTGGCAGCTGACGGCCCGCGGACTTGACGGCCGCGGCTAAATTTGGAGAGCCGAGAAGGTGATGTATAAGCTCCTCGCTGTCGCGCACGTGTTTTGCCTGCGAACGTCGTGCGTGTAAGAGATGCAGCCGCTGGGTATATATATATGTATATATAAATATACGACACGCGCGGTAAAAACGGAGAGCGGCGGGCTGAGAGAGGGAGTGAGTCATCCCTTTGCGCATGCCGATGCTCATTCATGATTTTTTTTTTCCTTCCGCGTTTGGGGACCGATAACCCGGAAAGTATCCGTGCTGTTATCATAACGGCATCCCACGACATAATAAAATAGATAGATATAACGACGAAGAAAACGAGCGTCGATCGATTTTATGGATATGACAGTATAACGTCATAATCTCGAATTTAGATTTTGCGAACGTTCAATGTTTATACAGTATATTTTAGACCCATCTGTAATAAATTGATAACGTGGAAATAAGCTCGAAACGTATCTAAAGTACAAAAACTAAACAATAGCGATAAATAATTTTCCTGATATTTTTACAAGGTAAATCTCGTAAAAAAACCTTGAAAAGGTAAAAAATATATGTCAAGTACATAAAAACATTTAAAAGAATATGCATCATATAGACAATAGGGTTACAAAAAAAAGAGTGAATGTAAAACAAAAGATAATTTCACAATTATGATTGTCACATTCGAAGCTTCTCGCGGAAGATAATCGTATCGCAAGTTGCGAATTGTAAAAAGAGATTATTCATGATGCTGACAATGGCTGTATTTCGAATGTTCTTACACATCCGTCGCAGAGCTGGATCCGACGAGATTCGAAGGCAAGCGAGGGCAACAATGCCTTCCGAATCAGACGAAACGTCCGGGTTCTTTCGGCTCTCAAAGAGAAATCTACCATATGCCCGTATGTATGCCTGACAATGGCGGCACGTGGATTCAACTGTGTATACCTTACAGAATAGTTCACTATACGGCGTCTGATCCACGCTGGAGATCGAAAGAAGCACGGCAAATAAAAATGTATTGTATCTACGTGCATGACATACACTTTAATAGAGCATCTTTGGCGCGGAAAGTAGAAAATAGAAAAATATACGAAACGTATAAAGGGAACATTTAAAATATAAAAAGAACTGACAAAAATATCATTGTTATTTGAGCTAATATTTTTTATAGAATGAATTAAAAAATAGCTAGTTTGTAAAAAAATATTTTATTTACGATCAGAAAAATATTTCTGAGATAAAAAAAAATAAGGAGAATGGAGCAAAAGTTATTAGACGGCTACCATAAAACCGTACAGAGGTCGCGATGTTTCGTGAAAGACCAACGGTGAGAATTGCGAAAATTGTACGGTAAGCAGTTACACGCGGTAAATATACGGTGGGTCGCGCAGAAACACTGATTCTCACACGGGAGGGGGTTAGAAGTAATAAAAAAAGTGTCGTAAAGTGATATAAACGGCCACCCGATGAAACGCGCTAAATATACGCCGCACTGTGCCGAGGTGGTTGATAACTCCCACTGTTTTTAATCTTAATGCCACGTGATTTACTCCTCGTGAACTCTTGCACTTTGGCGACCTTATAAACGCGGCCCGCTCTCGCTCGCGCATAAAACACCGACTGCACAAAGGGGTTTCGAAAGCCACTTCACCGGCTTGATAGTGCGACACAATTGCATTAAAAAAAGTCATCCCGCCACTCTCTATTCCTTCGTCCACGCATTCACTTTGCTCCAGTAAGTGCCCTATACGCGGCGTGTGCCCTTTATTCTTCGTTCTTGAACGCGTCGAGCAAAGGGGTGTCTCTTTTCCAAACAAAATCAAGTTACTCCGAATCGGACGGATCGATTAATTAAAGTTCCTGATTTATCTACCGCGATATTTTTAACGCTACGGGCGCAATAACGTCGCAACTGATCTACTATATTTTCGGCGCCTCAATTAAAGCAGTTGCCAAACGATTGCCCGCGGTTTCCTTGGAATCGCCACAGTCCATGGTTGTCAGAAATGAGTACGTGGAAACGGGGCTTGATTTTGGCACGGGATTAGTATAACGATATCCATCGCGCGCATGGAGCCGTGCAAAACGAAAGCGATGTCACGGTGCTCCGGTATTTTCGAATCCATGGGCAAGGGATTCGCGAACACAACTCCGTTATTTTTAGAAGATGAAAGGGAAGGCAGAGCCGAGCGTCCGAGCGACACGCGAGATGGCTCGGAAAGCTTATACGCAGATTGTAAATATGTGAGCTTTCAAATTCGGTTTTATATCAAACATTTTCCTGAATATCGAAGATAAAAGCGAGGACGACTGAATTTTTCGAAAGTATATTTTTGTTTATTCATTTTTTTTTTTTTTCATAAAGTAACTAAAACTTTTAACATTGTGAAATAGAAACTTTTTTGTTAGAGAAAAATAAAGACAATCGCAATATGAATACCTAGAAATTTAATATTATAAACTGCGTTTATCTGTTTAATATTTGCAATGAAGCTAATATTTTAGTGAAAATATGCTAAACTGAAACAACAGAATAATCATTTATTATATAAATTTGCGTAAAAAATAATGTAAAGATCAAAATGATTCCCAATAAAGAAGTTTCTGGATTCTTGTAAATAAATAAGTGCTTCATAAGAAAAATTGAAAGAACGCAAGTACTCAGTTTGCG
This sequence comes from Tetramorium simillimum, assembly GCA_011636635.1. Taxonomy (NCBI): domain Eukaryota; kingdom Metazoa; phylum Arthropoda; class Insecta; order Hymenoptera; family Formicidae; genus Tetramorium; species Tetramorium simillimum. The sequence goes on along the minus strand of VBVQ01002215.1, from coordinate 19,641 downwards.
GTCTCAGTTCGCGCGACAGGAATCTTTTGAATCCTTTTCAGAAAGCGCCCTTTTGACGATAAGAATACTAGACAACTTCCCCGATTCCTGGAGAAGGAGATAGAAAGAGGAACTTACGTTTTCCACGCGAGGCAATTCAACGCGTAGCCAAGTGTGGGCCTATTCTTATTCTCGACATACTGCACAGTATATATGTCCAAAAACGAAACGTAAAACCTGCATCGGGGGTACAAATTGCTTTCGGCCTCCCCTCGTTCCTTGCGACGCGTTGAACGCACTGGCGTAGAAAAAGTTTCATTGCGAAAAACACATTGTCACGCCGTCGCCATTCTTTCATCGCCGAAATGTGACAAAACCGCGACCGCTCGATCTCCATTAAAGTGTAATTCATATCGTTCTCAATGGAGAAACAAAACTATTGTTTCGGCAACAAATTCGCTGCGCAACGCGTTCCAAAATTATTTTATTTTATATTATATTGTATCATTTCCAATTATATTTCAATTAACATAAAATCAATCTGTCTCTAAATTCTTGCACAATTGAATTTTTATGTTACAAAAATAAATAGGAAAAGAGAAGATATAGCGATTGAAATCGTAGCTGTTCTCTATTCTCCTCAGACAACAGTAACCCTTTCATCGCGCTCATGTAATAACGCTCAAGAAGATACAGGGACTGCACGTGGGGGATTTAAATATAAATCACCTCCGCTCATATTATCTGGCTACGCTATTGCGAGCGAGGACAAGCTACATACTAGGCAGGCAACAAGAATGGGACCCCGTAGAATCGTGGGGACGACTTATTGACTTTGGCTGGCTGAATTTTCCGCCATTAAATTCGGAAAGAGAAAGAGAGAGAGAGAGAGAAATCGAGAGAAAGGGGCAGACAGCGGAAGAGAGTCGGAATGGAATAAGAGAGAAAGAGAGATGGCAATGCAACTGGGGTTGGCTGCCAGCGGGGGTGGTCGGGCGAAGGGACACAAACGTCACGACATATGTCGTGTGCCGCGGCACTATGTAACACGCTCTCGTCCTTATGTATCTTGCGACCCCGCGGGGGCTTTCGCTCGCCCCGTGGCAGTGTGCGGTGCACTCGCGCCATGGCGACCGTGTGCATCATAAATATCTAAGATACCTTGCTGATATAATCCGCGGTGTCAACCGACACACTTTGAAGCAAATCAACTCGCAATCTCGCGCGGATCGACAAAGCGCGAAAGTATTCTCTGCGGGCCGAAACGGCGGCGGTTGACCACCAAACCGATACAATAAATTCTAACGATCGCGACTTTTTTCATCGCACAACTTTGATTACGTGTTTCGTTTTTAAATTAATTACAAAAGTCCACGTCACGAGTTAGGCAATTGTCTGATCTTCCTAAATATATGTTTTATATTTAAGATTCAAATTTTCATAATTATTTGTGTAATCGTAATTTTAATATTTTCAATGGATATTTCTTTCAATTTTGATATATTTTTCTTCTTCGAAAGTTTCGTAATAAACATTTAATTTTGCTCATACAAGTAAATAAAGATTTATTTTAGCATTAACGTAATATGTTTGAGGAGCTATTTTAGGACATATTACATAATGCATGTGAACGTTTGCCCTGGCAAGCGAAGTAGCTAGAATATGTATACGTTCGGCATAAGGGCCATGAAACTTAGTGGCGCAAAGGGTAGCAACTGTTCTGCGATAATATACACGTACTCGACGTAATCTCTAGAATTAAACATTGGAGGGCGAGGTGATAAAATGAACTAACGGCGTTTCTCATCGCGTGCGTTTGCCGAAGAGCGTTTCCACCGGAATTTTTAATCACACTGCACAAGCGCGTTGTTCTAACGCATAACGAACTTAGAACTATACGTCGTATAGTCGTACCAAGCGTAACTATAATTGCATATACACGCGATAACAATTTTCTCGCTACATGGCATGATAACGGCAGAAATAGAAACACCGAGAAGAACGCGCTGGCACAGTACGTACGGCACGGTGCGTGTATGTGTTTTTCAAATGAGATGTTCCACCAATCTGCAAGACTTATAAATATTTGAGGATACCGCAGGAGTATACTGCGCTCCTCTGGCAAACAGCAGCGTGCACCGGCAAGAGTCTACCCATTTCTTTCTGCAAATAAAGCGCCCCTACCCGCCCCGTCCCGCTTACATCGTTTCAACAAGAGATTTACGTGCCTGCAAATTATAATTTGCCCCGGAAGATCTCGCCCGCCCCGCGTGCTCTTCAATATTTATTCGCCTGCGTTCTTTCCGAAGACTAATTGTAATCAAATAAGATTGGCACGATAAGGGCGGACTAAATAGATTATTATAGTCCCGTTCTAAAAAAAAAAGGAATAAAAAGTAAACTTGCAAAACTCTCCCTGGGAAGATGAAGATTGAATACTGCGCCATGAAAAGAAAACAATTATTTCTCTTAACATGTAAATGTAATGTTACACTCGAAGCGTGCGTAGTTTCTGATTAGCTCTGACATGTCTATCGAATCGCCTCATTGCCTTTGTATGCTTTTTCAAACTAACTTTTGTTATAGCATTAGAATGGCGTTGACCAAGCAAATATTTACCGAGCGAAAGTTAGCGACATCGTAACGGTATTACGATACTTCGGCACGGAACCCTTTGTGGCAGTAGCTGGGCCTCGGACCCTACGTCTGCAGCAGAATTAATTAATTCGATACCTTAAATAATCAAGCTGTCTCGTGACAAAACGATAACAAGTCTGTGAAGTTGATATCCCGAACTGCGAATTTTTATAAAATTGATACGGCATTCTGATTGTCCACAATTCGTCCACATTTGTCGATAACGAACCGTTTTTATCTGCCTTGATAATAAAAATTTGTTTATTTTTCATTTCTTCTTGTGGACAAAAACGATTATTTATGGACAAGTGGATAATTTCACAGACGTAACGATAACAACATAAATGCTATTATTATTTGTTCTTAACCGATAAACTGAATGTTTGTAAAATATACAATTCAGATATATAATTCCAATTATATTCAATATATTCAATAGCACGTACGCGAAAAAAAATATTGTTGAACTGTTATTGAATTAACAAGATCATTTCCAATTAGACTGCTATTGACCAGTGTTATTGTTAATATAACATCATTTTTTCCATGTAAAAAAAAACAATTCTGTAAAAGAAAAGACCTAGAGGTACAAGCTGCATTTCATTTAAAATTAAATAAAGCGAGTGAAATATAAATGCAGGACGTGCTTCGTCAAATTTGACTTTTACTCGCCAGTTTGGTAAAAAAGAATCTCGCGAGGTTTTATACAATCTTGTAATCGTTTGTACACGTAAATATCGTGACATCCGAAAGCTTTCAGAGCACGGGATTAACAGGAACTCGCACAGGAAGAACGACGGGGGGCAATCTCTCGCAACTGGAGTTAATAATTTATTCGGCACTATTCGACGTTCTCGAGGCATTTACCCAGCGCGATGGATGAGAACGCGTGTGCTTTTCGCACGCGCGGCGTTTATTTAGGAACGTGAGTACACGCGCGCGCTCGCGGTGTCAAAGGCTGGCGGTGTTTCAAGAACTATTTTCGTTTTCAGGGTGTCCCCCGAGTCCCCGTGTTGCTCCACCAGGCGCTCTCTTTCGCCGTAGCCTCGCATAAAGATAAGATGCGAAGATACGCCACGTATCTCGTAACGCGTTTTCCGCGCAAGAGGCGACCCGACAGCGTAAATTACCGTCCGCGCGGGAAGAAAAACCTGGCGAATGTAGAAAGTAGTTGATTTACAAAAGCTATCTACCACCCTAACTTTGTCGCGCATAATTTTCAGACTGTCCAAATATGCCTTTATCTTGGTAATCAGGAGCAATATTAGCCAAAGGTAATTGGATCATGAATCTAAAGAACATTCAATGCATACATTTGTATTATTTGTCACATTTTGCTTTGAGAATGAAAATGGAAATGAAACTGATACTAACCAATTACTTTCATTAGTTATAGCATCATTAAAACATTAATTTTGCGGATGATTTGAATTGTAAATCTGGAAAACATTTTTCGTTACCTGTTTAAGATTGTTACGCATGTATGGTACGTGTACGTGGGGAGATATTATTAAGATGTAAAAGAATTTGTATATTATTATCGTTCGAATTTTATTGCGACCGATGATAGAACACCTCGCGACGAATAACCGTTCATATATCTCAAACGCATCATAAATTCGAAAAGCCCAGATAAATCTTTAGAAACGTATAAAAATGACAAAGAGGGCAGTTCTTTGTCCCTGACAATCTGACCAGGAGTCGGGCAACAGTATTTCGGACGGGCTCGAGACCACCAACGATTACCTCACCTCTTTGTCCCTGTACGTCTTGCTTTGAGGGCGGTGCCGTCGCGATTTATCAACTACCCCCGGCCTCCCTACAACGCGTGCGACCGAAATTACCATTTCATACGCCGATTTGCCTCCGTCCGGGCAAATTTATCGGCGTCCCTTCGGCTTTCTTTTTTTTTTTGTGTTCGTCGACTTATCGCCGCCCCTTTTTTCGCTTTTATCGTATTTAATCGTCCCGGTGCCACCTTCCCCTCCCCTCCCCCTACGATCCCGAACACTCGGCGCGTACCGCAAGAATCGCACTTGAGGAAGAGAGAACCCTTATAAGGCTCTCCACGCAGGACAGAAAACAGGAATCACTCGCATGCGGTCTCGCGCTGCGTTCATTTCCCTCTTCTCTCTACGATGACATGGAAATATTCTCCTGGCTCGTGGAATCGGGAACCCAGACACTCTCTCACTTCCAACGTATAATCGATCTCGGCCGCGGTATTGTAATAGAGAAGTGCTCCGCGTTTGAAATTCCAAATAACGTGAATGCCACGGCGAGATATGCGATACCATCCGGCCGTATAAATTAGCAGAGCTTAAATATTACAAATTGGTTGTTCCATTGTAAACTTCAGTCATCGGATAATATTGCGTCGGTAATGGTTTTGCGGTTTACAAATACAGCGCGGTGAACCTATAATTCCTATTTTATTGTAAATTTATCTTCTAAAATTGCGTTGAATGTTTCCAAACGAAATAAACGAAACAAACTAAACAGGAATATTGAAACCCACCAATTGTAGCTTTAGACAATTAATCCAGTTGTATACGACTTTATACACATATCGTTTAAATTTCGATATAATCTACATAACCACATACCACGATATCGCGGTGTAAAAAATTTTTGTTAGCCCTGTGTGCCGAAAATATGAACGTATAAAATAAAATTTCCAGACAGTTTTTATCTATATGATTTGTATGATGATATTCCTCGTCAGCTCTTCTCGCACATCAACCGAAATACTCCACGTTACGCAGAACCGAAGGAGTAGCCGTCCTAAGGCGAGCCATAAATGTCAGACGATTCACTTATTTCGTCGTGCACCCTCGCGCTCGCTCGCCGATTTTCCACCACTTTAAGGCGCAATTTGCAAGCGCCCGTCCAACGAGCCTGCCCGTCGTCGCTCCAACGACGAATTCCTCCTTTCCTCCCTTTCCCTTTTTTTCTACCTTTTCCTATCGCGCGCGCCCTCGTCGGTGCCGACTCTGACAACCCTCGACAACCGTAGTTTATCATTCCGCGTCCATCGTTCGCGTCTTCGTCTACCGACGACGATGAACCGCCATCCCTATTTCGCTTAGGTACGATCAGTGGCGTAATAACTAGAGACGCGGAACTTACCAAGATGAATATCTACCGCGATTGGCGAAACTCCGAAGTTTCGCCGAGAATTGAGGTAACGGTCTTTGAAGTAACGCGAATAGATCAGAAGGATCGAGTATTATAAAGTGCATGAAGGACATAAATCAATTTTTAATGGTTGACATATCTACGGGAGTGATCTCAATTCCATCGTTTGGTAATGACAGATTCTTTAACTGGTTTAGGTCTGATTTTTCTTTAATAAAAGAATTTAGAGATGAAAAATGATCGAAATAAATTAAGAATATTTTCTATATCTTGAACACATGCTATTGATTTTTATGTGATCGTAATTTATGATAGTACGATATAGTTTGTATAAATAAAATTTGCTAATGGAAGCTTATTATGTGTTTTATAACTCGATATTATATTGATAAACTTATAAATTATCCCAATAAATCTTATCTTAAATAATTAAACAAAATTTTCTGCACAGCGTAATAGTGTAATAAAATTAAAAAGAACAAAATTATATATTATTCTTTGATTAGTATTACATAATTATAGTATTACATAAATTTTTTCCTTTTTCTTTTTTTTCCGAATGAAAAAAAAAGAGAAAATTACAAGAGTTTGGTTTTGGTAAAAAAGCAAATTAATGTAACATAACGTCCTTGGAAATGGTTAAAGTTTGATAAGATGATAAAAGATTGACATTTTTCAAATACGAGACGAATAAATTCGCCATTGCTTTCAGTAATCATTAAAATCCATATGTCGCGTTTCAGACGACGAGAGATCGCTAAGCCGATATCACCCAAACATCATTAACAAAAAGGGCACAATTAACGGAGAATCTGCGTGAGCCAAGTACCCGGCTCATCCCTTTGCCGTAATTATAAACGGGAATGGAATTCGCAGAATCAGCCAGTACGCCACTGTTACCCTATGCAACAACGCAGTCCGCCCCTCGCTTTCCCTTTCCACGATTTACTTTCATCTGACGAATTTACCTCGCGTCGAATCAGCCTCGATTACTCGCTACCGATTAAAATCCCCTTTCCCTTCGCAGTCCTTGACGCATGGTAGGTCGATAAACATTTTTGAACTCACCCTCCTGTACGGACGTTGGAAACGAGTACATCGCCGAAAGTGGGGATATGATTCCCAATAAAGCAAGTAAAAATACAAGTATATGAAATCCACACAAACGAGATTTCATATTATTAGAAATATAGCATTTTATTTCCACCTTTATTAAAGGCGGACAGGAGAGAAAGTCAGGAGAAAGCAAAGATGAAATAGTGCGATAAAACATAGGATCTATAATACGCTTCTTGTATCAAAAAGAATCAAGATCAAATCAATGCCTTATTCTTAAGCTCTGTGGGACCGATATTTTCTTTCCTTTCATTTCTATTGTCGTTGAACGTTATATACGAGCGTTATATATTTGTCTATTTTCAAGATATCTGATTTATAAGACGTTCCTCAAATAATATTAATAAAATACCACAAATATATTTTTCGTTTATCCTAAAACAATGAAAAAATAAAAGATAAAAGAAACTTTAGCGCTTATATATATTTCATTTAGAAATTAAAATATCAATATTCGCAGCAAGTTTCTTTAACTTGCTATTGAAATGTATTTAAACCTAGTAAATTTAAATAAATAGATTTTAATTGAATAAAAACATTTCCTGAGAGTTTCTCACTATTAAATAGAAAGTTCTATCTTCTTTCTCTCAAAATACACTTCTTTATACTCGGTAAAGATCGTCGTTTATATTCGTGACTTTCATTTCCCGAAAACGATTACTTTAGATAACTCTGACGCAAAAATAGAGATTCGTCGTTTGTGTGCGGACGGTCCACCGACGTTTAAATATTTAGAACTCTTCAAAGGAGTTTCGAGGGCGCGCCGAAGCGACTCTAACATAGGGGGAATCAAGAAATTTCTTCTCGGCCCCCTCCCCCCACCTTTCGAGTAATTAAAAAATTCCGAGCTGCGGCGGTTTTTATTGCGTTTTTGCCTCGTCGAGAGCTTGTTGTCGTGCAGCCGGCCGGAAAGAATTGTTTAATTGCGACATTACGTGTAACGAAACGCGCGCGGAGAACAATTTTAATACCCTGTGTAGATCGCTCGTTGATGGAACACAACAAGCGAATTATGAAGGGAGATTTTTAGCAAAAGCTAGCCGAGTAAAGATGACGATATTACACTACGATATTCTCCTTTAATAATATGTTCTTTAGCGGAAAGAACTTTCGATCATCAAGAAAAATATTCCTAAAATAAACGAGAACAATCTCTTCTAGTAATTTAAACATTTAGTCAAATTTTCTTGATAATTTCACAGTATTTAATAACAGACGCATTTAATGTTATTTGAAATAAAATGAAATCAAGTTTAATTATTTCTATTTCAGTAATTTTTAACCTTGTCATTTTTAATCTATTTCCTTTTAATCTATGCTTAGAAATTTTTTCTATCTCAATCACTTTTATAACTCACAAGCTATTTATGTTTGGACATTGTTGTAACGAGAAAAAAATTGTTTCATCCTTCGATGCGGAACATCGCTATGTAAACATGAAGAGATTCTCCTCGCCCTCGCTCGCGGCGTTTTTTTCGTATCCATATCCGCGCGGGATAAACTATATACGGGTGGCCGAAACAAATTGGAGCCCCATGGAAAAATATCTCAGACAAATAGTATCGATCGCCAAGATTCCTTCTGTCGGGGAATACTATCCGAATTTCGCATGAACGCCACACTACTGTTGCACGGAGACACGGATTTCGTCGGTATAGGTTTCAGGGCGCTATTAATGGTGCAATTTAGCGAACCTATGCAATGTTAACGCAAGCCATCCAGTGTATTCTGTAATACAATATCGGCCTTAAGGAGCACGTCAAGGGTACGATCGAAATGGATACCACTGGTATTTCTGATCCTATCTATTACTCGCAAGATCGCCGATCACTCCCGGACTTTAACTTGGTACGCCGCGAATTCGAATTTAATTATCGTCCCGCATACCTCTTTGCATCTCTCCGTTTTTTTTTTATTACAATTCTCAATTACATACTTTATCCGGCATAAAAATTAAGAAGCATAAAAAAGTTTCACGTCACGAGAATTCCTTTGACGCGGCCAGCAATTAACGCAAGTTCGTTCGACGTTTGTTACGCGCGGCTTTATCGTATTTTTATTATGTCGCGACAGAATTAAACGCACGGTAAAATGAAAACATATTTGATATTAATATTTCAATCTCACGTCGATTCACTTGTGAATCGTCCTGTAAAACTAATTGAAGCCCGAAGGGTCGTAAACGCGTTGATTATCATCGACCAAACAGGCCACCCTCCAGCTGTGTGAAGTTGGCCCCCCCACTACTGAAAATCCAGTAATGGCCTTTACCATTCGATTGGTGGTCGTTTGGTGGTATTTGGTAGTCCATTCCCGAGGATTGGTAGTCAAAACTTTAATTAATAATACCAAAAAAAAGATAAACGCGCGTGAAGTTAGCCCCC
>VBVQ01002215.1:0-10379 GCA_011636635.1 Tetramorium simillimum | reverse complement strand
GAATCGTCCTGTAAAACTAATTGAAGCCCGAAGGGTCGTAAACGCGTTGATTATCATCGACCAAACAGGCCACCCTCCACATGTCGTTGCGCCGAACAGGCATGCTCAAACAAACTCGAATATTTTCATACGTTTTTCGAATGCCTGGGCATTCTTCGGTCGCAAGCCGATCGCAAAGCCTGTTAATTAAAGCGTTGGCGTGCCGCGTATGAAGTTCATATATATCCCCGATGTTGTCCGCGAGTGTAGTCGTTATGACGTGCGCGATATGCAACGCGAAATGTATAATAAAGCGCGACGCACCGCCGCGATAAAGAAGTGACGGCTGTCCGATTAGGGATTAAATGCCAAGGGAAAACGACACTAATGCGCATGCAACGAGGATCGCATAGCATGAATATTCGCACGACCGCATACGCCCCGGCCATTCCGAATATTTTCGCGTGCGCCGCAAGTCGGACGCGTACGGAATAAAAAGTTTCGGTATTAAGGGATATATATCGCGCGCATGGATGCAAAAGATTTTCATTAATTCGGGATAGGAATTCCACACGGGGGGGCGAAAAAAAGAAGTTTTTTTTTTGCAAAGTTCCGATCTGACAAGTTTCGCATTTTCACGTTATATTCTTAACCGTCGTTTTGCTAGAAAGACGCGACAGTAATGTTATCGCAATTAAAAAATTAGCGCGTATTCAAATTGTGCACCATAATTATGAGGAGAGACACGTTATTTTGTATTCATATCAAATTTCGTATTCCGAGGTCGGTTTTAATGTAACATCAGCCCGAAGCGGAACGGAGTTAATCTAAATATTATGGTGTGTATTTGAATATTTTTATAATTCGAGTTAATGCCCCCCATGTGTAAAAGTTACCCGCGAGGCGCGCCAATTAGCGAACGCAATTAAGAGAAATTTATGAAACACGAGTAACAATGAGCTAACTGATATGCGAATTAGGTCTGTCGCCCTTTTTAATAACTCGGGAGCGTGCGAAATGTTCGAAATTGTATTTCGATGCGTACTACGTGCGTAATGTGCCCCACCGGCGGATGGAGAAGGAAGAAGCAATATTCATTAGTAATCAATAAGCATCGCATTACAAATTCGGAATGTAAAAATAGGAAAATTCTCGCAGTCTAACAGGCGGCATTACAAGCGCATCGCGTCCGTAATGATAAATTATTTCGTAAGCATTACTTTTAATGCCCGAGATCCAACCATTATCGGACCATTATGTTCGCACGAATGGCAAATCGCAATGTGCTCTTTAATGCACAATCAATGTTGGATCTCACGCCCACTACGAAATCCACGAAACAAAGGGATTAACAGTGTTCCCGGGTATAATAAGCGAAAATTGATCGGCAGGATCGTTCTAGCGCGAATATCCGGTAGGCCACACTGGTATAGTCATATTTGCTATTACGTACGCGATCGTTGGGATAAATATTTGCCGTGGTTTCCCCCTCGGGTGAGCCTATTCCGGGGAGTCCGTTTGCTTCTATATTTCTTGAGCGAAGCCAATCCGTAGGACAAACTAATTTTATTAAAGCGACGTTGCTCGGCGAACTGATTTCTCTCTGTTTTCCACTTTGAAGACCCGCCCGATCTTCGTTTGGCTCTTTGTGAACGAGCACAATTTTGTCGAAGTTTGAAGCAGAAAAAGTCAAAGAAAATAAGAAAATAAAGCATGCGGTATTAAAATTTTCGTGATTTTAGACGGATAAATTTATTTTGTTGTACAGAAATGTTTTATAATTCATTCTTTAAGATTAAATTTAAGTTATTTAATTTATGTTATTAAGAATTTATAAAAGACATCGGGCTAATTGTGTATCCAAGTGGAAAACATTTTGGGCATAGAAAAATCATGTAGAAAATGTAAAGATTAAATATCAAACGTTGAAAATCGAGGAAATAAAATCTTACGTATCTGAATACCTTCTTACGAAACATTTCTAAACTTTGGTATAATTAATCACAGATAAATTTGTGCTGAAAAACGAGCGTCAGCAGAAACGCAGTAACATTTATTCTACGCTAGTGAAGAGAAGTTTCTCCGGTCCATCTATAAATTATTTCGAACTGAGATTCGGAAGATTCGTTCAGTACTAGCGATTCATAAAACTTTCATTCGAATCTTGGCTCTTTCCCACTCTTCTATCTTTCTTTACATTCTACAACAAACAAGGCCTTTACCTTTTCAACTGCACATCTAATCCTGTATCAATTTTCGAATAGTTATTACATTTGCAGCCTAAGACTCCAAAAGAAATAATATCAATTGATTGAAGTATGTCTTAAAATTTTTTTAATCGATTTCTCGCAATTCTCTGTTAACACAACCGAGCAAAGAAAGTATCTGCAAATGTTGGAATTGCAGTTGGTAAGCCATTTTTAGTACATGTTATAGGAGAGATGAGTGAGAGCGTTTTCTTGGCACCGAACTTCATCCCCCAATGAATTTTTAAACGTAATACCGCGTCGAGACGGTGCAGAGAGATGCTTTCGAGAGGCGCGGGTGAGTAAGGATTTTCGTGCGTGGAGCATCCTCTTTGCGGCGTTCAAACTCTGGGCCGGCCAAACATGGCATTATTATTCCATGTTAAGCACGGTTAATGCTCTCTCGGCGGTGTTGCCGACCACGCTCATTCGAAGAGAGAAGAAAGTGTGAATAATCGCCGGACAAGGCCGTTCGCGCGCGAGGCGAACAAGGCTCCATTTTTAACGAGAATAACGAGAGCCTAACAACCGCTTATTGTTGAGAGTACGCGTGATTGATGGACTCTTAATTGTAAGAAACGCGTGCGCAATATAAATCATATTGCACGTATAAAAGTGAAAGATGCATTTTCTTGTCGAAAATAAGAACAATTTTTCCGCGACGGACACGCCGAATCGTGGATAATTTCCAAGCTACCCGAGTATACTTCGTAATTACAGGAGAAATCGCATTAATCCCCCTCAATCGCGACGACTCGACGACTCGACTGCATTTGCATAATGTGCAACCGGTGATCTGCCCATTCGGCGACGCGGCCAGCCGCACGGCGGAAAGAGAGGAGGCGCTATTGAATTCATTTGCAAAACAAAACGGGAAAAGGTTAATGAAGAACAAAGTTGACTTCCATCTTTCCACGCTTATCCTTCCCTACGGCCTCTATCTCACCGCATGATGACCATGCACGTGAAAGGTGCTTTATTCCGCGCCACGTCCGGGGCCATTTGCCGGCAAGTTTCCATTTACGGAATCTAATAGTACAAGCCCTGTAGAAAGTCTCGCGTTTCGTTTAACCCCCAGGTTACCCTGATAAGGCACAGTAATATTGACTTCAGTGATAATTAACCCTGCCCTCCGGGTAATGTTTAAAAGGGACGTTCATTTGCGAGATAAATATATCTTATCACATATACATATAGCTTAATAGCTTCCTCTGAATCTCAAATATCTCTAAATCTGATATTTGCGAAATTAATAATTATAAAAATATGTAATATACACGTAAAATTCAGAATGCGAGCCTAATGGAAATTATTATATTAAAAATTTAATATTTTCATTAGTTAGAAACAATACGTACAAATAGATAAATATATCTTTCGTGTTGATTTATATATTTTGAATTATAATAATGTATATTTGTTAAATTTAACATTAAAATTAATTAACACGATCGCAAATGTCGATCTCTCTTCTTCCAAAAAACTCTCCTATTTCAGGCGTCGCCTGTTAATAACGCATGCAAATCGACAAAATCTAGGGTCGACGGACGGCGTCGTCTAACGAGATGAGCGTCATTCTCAATTAGCTCGTCAGGTAATTTAACCAAGTTTTTCAGAGTGGATGTAGTCCTTATTAAAGTCCGATAATTAATTACGCGCCGTGCACGCAGACAAGTAAGAATAGCGGAGTCAGCATGCACGGTATCCGCAAGCAGAGATTTCCGGTAGCCGGCGTGGATTAATATTTGATCAACGATCTAATCGCGGAATTTCTTCCATCTATATCACGCGGATCCATTATTAAAATCCGAAAATTGTTTATGCATGCCGGCTAACAATGTTAACTCGCGTTTGTGCTTACTCGAAAGTTAGCGTACCGAGTCTGCAAAACCTTCGCTCCCTTTGTCTCGCTTGTAAACCATAGTGCTCCATAGAATAGTACGGTGCAAGATATATTAAATACCATGCATTATATTTTCATGAGCTCTTAATTTTCACTATAAAACATCTTAATGATCAATCTTAATTAATCAAGTTTTATCTTCTACAAACTAATGACAAACTAATCGACGAGGCATAATCTTTTTGCGAAAAATTTATAATTTTAAATCAACTGTAATTAAAGAAGATCCTACTGATTCCTAAATAATGTTATCACAAATTAATCGAATGCAAATTTATGAAAGAATTTGTTAGAAAGAGGAATACCGATAAGCATCTGTTTTAATTACCGCCGTGTTATTTCGGCCTTCCTACCGCGATTATTACAGTCTGATGGAGCGTATCTTTCTGAATCCAGAGCAAAATAAGCCTTCCTGGCACAGGACAGCTTTTCCCACGCGAGTCACTCGCATGCAAACGATCGATACGCGTTGCGCCCGGCGCCAAAACATGCGTGTTTAGTGTGCCGCTCTAGGAACACCTGCCAAATCGTGGTCGTTCCACTCTCATTCGTTCCTCGGCTCCATTTGCCAGCTAGGGTCGGGCTGGGTCAAGTGATCCGGCCACTTGAGACCGCGTCCGAGATGCCACGGCGCCGACAGCTAAGCTAGCTAGCGGGAATTGGACCAAAAATATTTTCCGAGCGCCGAGACGGTCAATAAAAAGTGGCTCGTATGCCCGTCCCAATGCGACCAATTTAATCCACTGAAATAATCCAGTTCGATACAAGTGGGGGAAACAATTATGCGTCATCCTACAAACTCGTCCTTCGCGTCAGAGAGACACTCTGCTATTAAATGTTGAATTCATTCAATTAATCTTTAAATTAAAAAAAAAAGAGACCGTGTAAAATATACGCGAAAAATATAGTTTATATAATAATTTTCATTAAAAATATTACACTCATATGTAGAAAGACTAAAACAGGAAATATAAAAAGAAAGTAAATCAAAATTACAAATTAATGGCAATTATATATACGTAATTATTTCTAGCGTGTTATGATAAATGGTGAGAGATAAGCTATGATTAGATTATATCTATATCATTATTTCACGATTTTAACCGTTTTAGTATCTCTCCTCAATAATCTTTTAGTAGTCGAAAAAGGCAACATTAATGCTACTGAAGCTATACAAAAGGACTAACCGGATATTCGAATGATCAGATCGACAAACGATAACGCTCCGTTAGTGGACGCTAAGCCGGGGAGCAAATGCTCAGCTTTGATGAGAAAAAGACGACGAAGGGGGGCTCATCCCAACGTGATGGCGGGACTCCTCGTTTTTGCGAACTCCGAGGAAACCGATTTCCCGAACATTGCGCAAGCAGTCGCCTCCTTAGGCGCGATTTCCTGGAAAAGTAATTTCCCGTAGGAAATCCTCCCGACTCACCTCGAGTCGAATAACAGTGGCTGAAAGAATCTCCGCCAGTCTGGAAGGACCTCTTGGCCATCCTGTCTAAAGGATCCCGCCAGCACTCTTGAGTAATACCGCTGAAAGGAGATTATCCACTTCGTGTATTTACTCCGAGACCCTCCCCACTCCTTGTGTTTACTGGAAAATTATCAACAATGCGGCGAGAATTTTCGAACGCTACCGGAAGAGCGGCAGCATCAGCTCCGTCGAGAAAATTAAAAATTGCGCGAAGAATGCCTCAAAGTTTTGAACGCGGGAAATAGCCTTCTCGTTTAACTGCCGTAATATGGTTTCATAATATCGAATGACAGCAGTAAATATCAAATAATTGACTTTACTTTAGTTTTAATAGCATAGCAAAAAGATTTGATTCCGAATTAAAGAAGCACTAAAAAAAGCAAATATTATTATAGTTCTAACAAAGTTTCATTTAAAACACTGTACTTTCTTCGGACAAGAGGAAAGGAAGGGTCCACTGAAAATCGCCTCGTGGAAATGCGCTCAAAAGGAGAACGCGCCCTGTGATTTTTGCAAAATAAATGCTCGATCATATTTCGAAAAGGAGAACTACTTCCGGCGACGTTATCGCCGCCATTATGAAGGTACTTCTACAAATTGGAAGTACTCCTTGTGACCATCGTCGATCGATACCGCCTCATTAATTAAAAGTCGTAAGGAGAGGAAGGGAAGGTGGAACATGGGGTTAGGTACCGCGTTGCCTACTCGAACGTTTAATAAGCTTCGGGAATTCCGAAGGGAGATGCTAAAAAGACGGCTACGAGGATGACGTCGTCGTCCTCTTTCCGGGGACGAAGACGAGAGAAGAAAGCCCGGTAGCCCTAATAAAATTAAGAGCCGTACGAGAGAACTTCAGGAACGCTGCTTCCCCAAACGGTATCCGGAGGATAAAATATTTGTATGCATAGAAAAGGTACGTTAGCAATCAGACGGCTGTCCCGTGCCGGAAGAGAATGCTAAATTTTACATGTCTAACTCACTAATATTTCGAACGCTCTCCTTCGTACTGAATAATTTATGCAACATAGATCATAAATAGAAAAATTCGAATACTGCTCTATTTTAAATAAATATCCAATTTTGTTGTAATTGAAAATAATATGCACTTGATATATTTGTTCGCGAAAAGTGGACTTTTTGCAAATATATCTTAATATACAGGTAAGGATATTAAACTATCTGTGTCAAATTATCGGAATGTAATTAATAGGACATGAAAATTACTTGCTAATTTTTTTGCTTTTAAAAATAATTTTTTGCTTTAATTTTTAAAATTATGAGAGGCTTGATAACCCAATATTAAGTAACTTTTAAAAAGTGAAGCAAAAAATTATTTTTTTAAGTAAAAAATATCAAAAAATTAGCAAATAATTTTCATGTTTTATTGGTTACTCTCGCAATACGAAGTGAGCCACGTAAGAAAACTAATCAGCATCGCGGAAAAAAGACAACAATTCGACATCTTCGAGTATCGATTCAACACGCTTTTAAGAGTGGATATTTCTAATAATATCAATTATATTTATTGTATAATATAAGAGATATACGATTTCTAGAAAGTGTTCTTTATCATAGCCTCTTTCATGGTCCAAAGAAACTTATAGCTTTTCCGCAAGCGTGCCGTTTGCACGATTCTAAATCGTCGATCACTCGATGAAACGGAACTTTGAATAGGGCAAAACTTAACATTTCGCTCTCGCGTGTCGCGCAACGCACGCAACAAGTAACTCAATCGACGACACATCGAGAAAGTGTCAAAAGCTCGCGTGAGCTGAAAAATTTCGACGGTGACTTTTCCTGGCGCGACGGCGAAAGAGACCGGTACGGCGCAGCGACGACCGGAAATCGGGCGGACGCCCATGGTTATTCTATTTCGGCGTTCGCGCTTTAATTTCCCACGAGGAATCGTCTTTTAAAATTGCCCCCCGATGCGGGTAACACGTGCCGCATATATTACGCGCGTGCGGCGAACCCGATGTAGCCGCCTAGATAAGCAATCGATGCCGTGGCACGATAAAACCACTCGCGAATCGCTGACGCTCGTATATTACCGTTGATTGCCGATAGAAAAGATGATAATAATGCACGTTGAAAGCGCAATAATTTATGTCAACGTATCCTCTACATAATTTTGATTCTTAACTGATCCAACGAAATGGAGTTTTGTTCATTATTGATGCAGTCCGGGGAGACAGCCTGATATAAATTGTGAAAAAGAATACTTTGAGAGATAAGATATAATTTTCACAAACTAATATACGCAGAAGCTTCGCAAATGTATTTTAAACGTTTCACACAATCTAAATTCGCACACAGATTGGAAAATTATTAAGGTTCCTATGGCGTTGAACTTTTCGCCAGGTCCCATAAAATTAAAGATTAATTGGAAAATCAAAGTTTGAATTTTCATATATTAGTTTTGCGGACGAAATTCCATCTTTGCGAAAGGCAAACATTTTCGAAATAAAATCGATAGCTTACACACCTTTCCACAAATTTTCGGTTCTTTTATCCTTCCATTCTATCTAATACAAACATCTCGTAATTGTCAAGTTCCCTTGCTGAATCAATAAGAAACAATGGTTCATGGGGTTGCTGCTCCTCCGTTGTTACAATGAACTTTATTTCAGTATTCGAGTCGCGGCATCAAGAAATCGATGCTTAAAGCAACGCGTGTCTAACACGTGACGACAATCCCATTATCCTTTCTCACAATAATGTTTCTGTTTAAAATCTGATTTAGATCAGCAAATCAAAATTCCATGTAGTATAAATGTCAACACAATTTGTAACCATTATTCAGCGATTATTGCACCTAAATAATTATCAATCAATTATTGAATGTATCTGCGGAATTTTAAAGTATCTTCTCAAACTTTTAATACTAAAAATAATTTGAAACGCCGTGATCGATCTTTCATACATGATTCTTTCTCTCCCAAGCGCTATTTGTGAAAAATCGTTACTTTGACGTTTTCAATGGTTCGTATCCCAAGACGAAATCACTACCATGTGTCTATAGGATGCACCTCAACCGGATGATTAATGCGCTGCTGTTCCGTGTTACCAAACTTTACGTAGCAATTTATTCGCAGGAAGCTACTTCGCGTAGTTGATCTCACGGCGAGAATCGAGATAGACGAAGTATCACGGCAGTGAATGCGAAAGTTCAATTGCCACGTACACGGCGTCGCGATGTATATAAAGTAGCTTGCACGCTATACATGGGGAAAACGCAGTCGGAGAGACCCTCCGTTGGATCAAGGGAAAATAATGGCTCGTGGGCCGACTGATCCCTGGCCGTTACGGCGTACTTTATTCTCGTTTCCGTGACACGCTCGTCGACGAGTCGTACGTACCTACGTACAGTACGTATACCCCATAAACGACCCACCGAACGCGCGCCGCTCCGGTCGGTAGTGGAAGCGGGTGGAAGTAAATTTCGCGCTGAATTAGCAATGACTCATTAATCGGGGCCGGGACGGCGAAAGCCGCCGTAAGCCACCGCACTGCGCGCAGCACGCTTTTGTGCGCAAATTTATTTTTCACGAAACTTCGCTGTTTGTCAAATTGAACGATAAATACGATCAAAAAACGGTCGCGCGCGAAATCGTTCGCGCGGAGATAAATAACGTTTGCGCGCTGCATTTGCGATTTGATTCCCACGAATTTATATATTTGCATGTACGTCGCGGCGCGGTGGTTATATTTTATCGAACGTAATTTAAATGATAGATGCGTAACTGCAAAATTGAAAGCTATTAGTTTTCTGAAACGCGAACGAAGCGTAACTCAATTCTTCTTTTATTACGTGAAAAAAAAATTGCATTACAACTTTTAATAATTCAGTCATTATATACTTTACTGGCGCAAAGTATTGGCAAGTTAAAAAGTGTACTCTGCAAAGTAAGAGAAACATCGACGAAACGCAAACACATCTCCGAACACCTCGGCGGGGATCAGCCCCCGAGTACAGGGGATAATGCAGTGACGGAGGAGGGCGGGATTGCTCGATGAAAAATTAAGCGGCATGTATTAAAAAGGGCGCGGAAAGAGCTTTCGGGGAGGCTTTTATCCCGGGGCCGTTGTAAGCCACCGTAGATTCGAGTGGCATCGCAGACTTCGACGAGCGGCGACATAAAGAAGGAAGCGAGCGGCAGGATGGGGCAATAATAATGGTAGGACAAACTTCCACGCCGCGAAGAGAACTGGAGAGGAGATGGAGAGGCCAGAAGAGGAGGCTCCATTCCACGAGAGACGGCGAGGAAGGTCGAAGACGAGAGATCCCGAGGCACCGTGGGAACGGGATGGAAATATCCGCGGGTGGATCCGCGGAGGGCGTCAGATGCCGGGAGGGGAGAGACAGGTATAATAAGGACACTCGTCGAACAGAACAATGATTACGTATGCCAGCAGCGCGGGAGGACCGCCCGTGTCTTTTTAACCCGTTTTATTCAACGATGTTTTTCTACCTCGCGGACGCGTGCGGAACAATGTGGGATAAACAATGCGCGCTCAAGGGATCCGGCGTCGCGCGGAATGATCTACGTACCCGGAGCGGACGTGAATTATGGGCTTTGCCGGTGATCCTCGATTATAAGGTCGGTTAACTCGGCTCGCAAAATATCAAAATGTCTGAATAGCAAATCACCCGTCATTGCGAAATTTTCACGAATATTCCGCACGCGGTCACGCGAATAAAACGCGGACATCGAGACGATCGTAAATATTTTAGTAACATATCGTATAAAGTCCCTTTCCCCCCCCCCTCTACCTC
>VBVQ01002214.1:0-26768 GCA_011636635.1 Tetramorium simillimum | reverse complement strand
GAGGGAAGGGGGGGAGAGAGAGATATGCAATATAAATTAAAGACAGATATTAAAGTATATCTTTCCCTGGGATTATATTTATCCTACGCTCGAGCCCCGCTGCATGTAGTTTCTGCCTGAAAGCAGCATGTAGATTAAATTTCATACTCCCGGATGTAACGCAATAAATTGTTTATTCAAGATTTTGATAAATCATTGTTTCGCTGTTATTATTATTGCAGCCCGCGATTATTTCGAACAACTGCGCTAAATCTGAGGGCTCGGTGAAATGCTGCATTCGAATAGACGTCTCGCTGCGACCGCCATATATAGTTACTAAATAGCTAGTAGTCGTAACTGTAAACCACCTGGAATTGATCGCGTAACCAAATCGCGGCCAGAATCTACTAGAGGTCTAACCCTGATGTAACTCCCAAACGTGTAAATTTACGCAAATAATTTAACTGTTAGATATGCTCAGTTATCTGTCAGTTGCGTGTTCATCATTGCTTGTTTAGCAGCTTAGATCGGTAAACGACCGCTGAATCTATGCAGCATCGCCACGGAATATCACGTGTATTTAATTTTCTCGTATTTCAGAGTATATTATTTCAGAATATATTACTACGAATATACAACAGAATATATTGCAATGCATATGTTACTGAATATCTCCTATCTGAGTGTTATCCTCAGGTAAACGTCCTCAAATACACATATTCAGATAAATACGCATACGTAAATAGGTTTTTAGTTGTTTTTTTTGTGTTTCTGCATACAATCTATAACGCCGGAAATATCTTATGCTCTTCGCTAATCCTAGAGAGTATACGAGAGAAAGGTTTCCTTTTTAGATCCTACTTAAAAAACTCGTTTCGAGGAAGATACACGGTGGCAGTTTCCAGACGATATACTTGGTGTTACCGCATCTTTTTTAATATAACGTAACTGCTAGCTGCTCTATGCGCAATCACGAGGGATAAAAGTAAGGAAAAAGGGAGCATACGATAGTTGACGACTTTGTGTGTAGTTACGAAGTCTCGAGGCTACTTCGTACGAACGTACGACGAAGACGGCTTCTATTGGCCCCCACCGGAGCGGGATTATCTTGACGCAAAGTTCGTCTTCCCGGCTTCTTCCCTGCCGCATTCGTAAAAGGAGACATTAAAGATACTCGAGTCTGCACGCGCGCCCGAAAAGGACGGCGATTTATCATCCCCGAGAACACCACGGACCGGATGTGTGTGGAAAAACCTATTTTCTATCTCTGCACTTATCCGTATTTCTCTTTCGATATTTCTTCTCTATCTTCTTTCACTCGCCCATCTTATTCCATTTCTTTTGCTTTCGCCAGCGTGGAGTCGTATCTCGCATTAATGCATTTACTGTTGCAAGTCACAAAGTTGTTAACCAGCAGGTCATTCAACTCAAATTGAAAGTTATAATACGGTTTATTGTTATAGCTGCAACACTGAATACGGATTCATTTTAATGGCCATAGAAATTAATTCTAATGTAAATATTGCGGTAATAAAGATACAGTAGGTACTACAAAACTACAAAATGGATTATTATACATAATGATTGAAATAACTATCAAAATTAGATTATATCATTCTTAATTGCCAACTTTCATTTTTTTAATTGCCATTTCTAAGTAATGTCTCTATCGTAATGAGATAAATAGTCAAACTAAAAAATTTAAATATCGTTACCTAAGATACCGATAATGTACAAATCGGAAATATTATTTAGCAGAAAAATTAAATTACTTATTATGTTTTATGCATTTTTCACCGTATGGTAGTCGAAGCTTATCGCATGTCACGTTACAAACATTCGAAATATTTGAACGCATGGCTCTCATGTGATCCGACAAGCAAACGTAATGCTTCATTGATGGAAAACGGCATGCCGAGCTAGCTGGATAGCCGATTAAACGCAATACCGTAATTGCAATGTCGAATCGGATACAAGCGTGTTTAGCGTGCGTTGAATATACAGACATCTGCGGAAAGCTACCATGCCGTTGTTCGAAAAAACTTTTTCCAATGTTCTACGTAATGCCTGACAGATCCAATTATTGACTGTGACGCGAGACGTAACAATGCGTAATTATCATTTCGTTCGAACGAGCTGGCTGAGCTGGAAATCGCATTATCGCCGATTGTTCAATCGAGAAACGCGTCATTGATTTATAAAAACATTATGATATAATATTTGACAAGCGTATTTATCTCATCACCGGGGGCATTAGCGAGGCACAGAGATACATCGCATGAATGCAGTTAAGTCACTTTGCTTGTTCGAAGAATTAACTTTCCGCAATTTCATTAATTCGTCGTCATGCTCTGACGATGACTTAATCTTCATGAAAATTTATCGAATTCGACCAAGTGAAACGAAATGGAATGATCTCTCGAAGAAAGCACGCACGCTTTTGTCCTGTATACATACAAGTACAATGCTGAAATTTTAAGGATTTCCGCTGTTGGCAGAGTCATTATTCGCCTCATTGTTTCACGTCGCTTGTCAACATCCAGGTGAGGCGAGAGAAAACCAGATGCAGACTCCGGCCACAACAAAAGTTCTCGTAGGAGTCGGCACAGACAGGCTTTGGGGTTTTCGATGATGGATGGCTCGTGATCATAAATTAAGCTTCTACCCCGAAAAGCCACCACGACTCACGACACGTACACGTCGCACAACACGCCGCGTTCTTGTCACCAAGTTTCACCATCATCTAGCACGTATAAGACGAAGCGTACGTTAGCGAAGAAGTTACGTTTACTATATAGATACCATTTTCAAGATTAGCTGTGTTCGACCAAAACGATATAAATAAACAGCACACACACATTCGCCAAAGATCTTTTATATATCTATATTCAAAGTAATTAACTTTCCTCACGAAATATTTTAAAATGCTCTAAAGAACTTTAATATTAATTTCCTTTAATAATTATACGTTTAATTAGATAACATTAAGCATATGAATATATTTATACAGTAATTAACAATTCACTTTATCCATATAAAATGTAATAATAAATGCATTTAATCGCACGTATAAATTCAATATCCGTCACATTTATATTCCTATTCTATTTAATTTTATTTCACCGCATTTGCGCGGCGTCCTAAGTATTCAGATGGAAGAGTTACAAAATTTTATTAATGGCAATCGCAAACAGTGATATATCATAATTAAAGATGAAAGCGAAGTTGCGAGTTACGACGACGCAGGGAAAGGTACGACTCGCGTCAGTGAAACGTTACTTGAATGTCGCGAAGGATACTTAGGTTGAGTAAAGTGAGATAAGTAAGTGTGTTCCCTGGTACTTGCCAAACACGCAGCGCAGGTATATTTCCCCCCGTAAATATGCGCGCCCACGCGCGCATAACTGCAGTATGTTAATGAATGTATATACGTGCCGCGTGGACGCGAAAACGCGCGCCCGACGACATCAACCGCGACGCGTCTCTAATGTCGGCCGCCGGGTTTCTTGTCTCTGCAGAGGTTTGCGAGTTGCCCCATTGTTTCGAGCCCGTGGCACGACGCGCCATATGTGACAACCTGCACGCCTTCCTTACACGTTATACGCGCGGCGAACGCAAATAACGCGGCGGATATAAAGTCCGCCGGTGGTGGCAAAATTTTGGAAAGCGTCACGTGCGAAATTAATCGCTAAAATTAGATAGCGCACAGATGGTAGTTAATGTTTGATAGTTCAACACAACCGTTCGACTCGATGTTCCAATATCGACATTTGCAATTACGCGACGCGGGCAATGGCTGAAGAATATTGTTGAATAATCCAAAACGTTTGTTAAACAGAGGATATTCGTATCACGTACTTTTTAATAATTTAAAAAAATTCAAATTTTTGTTCCTAAAAGTTGTTAATTTTACATTCCGAGGTATATAAAATTCCTGTTCATAACCAGAAAAAGAGAGAAGAATATTAAAATCAGAAAACTGAATTAACCATTAACTTCAGCAAATAAGAGCGCTTTAATATTTATATTTAATATAATATTTAAAAAGGGATATCAGATTTTTATTTTCAGAAAAGATCATATTATTTTATGCATTATCGTGCATCAACACGAGAATAATAATCCACTATTTTAATGCATGTTTACAATTGAAAATTTCACAGTTGTAAAAATGCATTAAAAAAGTAGCCTGGCTGCGTATTGTAATAAATCTTTTTTATGTTACATCAGTCGACTTTTTGCATGCGCATTAGAAAGAGATACCGCAATATTTTTGTATGTTCAAGCTGGTTGCGGTTTCGCTCGTTACGAGTGAATCAATTATTAAAGCCCGACGGGACGTGTGTGACAACTAGGAGTGCGCGTACATTGCGCGCTGCATGAGAGGATAATGCAAATGCGAACATAAAGCCATGCCGGAGTAGGAACCAGGCTCGAATAACAAAGATTCGTGTTACGCGAAATTAGACGCGGATCAACGGTCAAAGTACCCAACCTTTATTAGGCTGATTAAAGCGTTAGGTGCATTATTCTATTCTCCAGTCCGTACGACAATTGAAAATTGTTATCTGGATATGTCTCTCTATCAAATGCAACAGATTGTAGCTCGTCTACAATTATGTTTGTAGCGAAATATCAATATGTTTTGTTTTACTCCAAGCAAATAATTAAAATCAAATTTGAGATAAATACAAAAGCAATAATGCTGAGATATTATACGTATTTTATGTATTATTGCAGTTTCACTAACAATATGTAGTGAATAGTTTGTATACCATTATTAATATGAGTGATCATTTATATTAACATTTATAATTATCCCAATTTCATATAAATATATATAAAACAGTTTTGTACACTCTGTCATCATGTTACTTATTCATCTCGGATATATGTATATGAATATTCAAGATGCATAAATATCATTTCATTTTTCTTTGCATAGACATTAATTATTTCAATGTTTCTTAATAATACTCTCAATATTTTTACTTGTAGAATAAGAATTGCCTCGTTAGAACCGAACGGATAAATAAATATTGAAAAACATCGAAACATGGGTCAATTTCATTAATAAGACTTTTTGCGTTAAACTGCATACCGACGACGCGAAGACAAATTCAATTAAAAGCACGAAGTCGCGACTGACTGCACGGTTGTAAAACGCGTGAACTCGGATATCTTCTGGACCACCGGATGGCTCCGCCGCAAGAGTAGCAGCCTGGTTAGGTCGTTAACACCAACCCTGTACCAACATTCTCCGACCACCCCTTTAGATCCTGACACAATGCAGGCTACCTTGGCAGCCGGGCGGGCGCAATCGTTTTATTAGAAACGCCGCGTCAGCTTCCGCGGTAACGGAGACACCTCGGCAATAACGCCGACAGCTCGTTACAACGTTGATAAAGCGCCGTGTGCGGCTAAGCCTCAACGGCGACGCTTCAACGTTGACGACACGACGACGACGACAACGACGGCGACGGCGACGGCGACGCCGACGACGACAATATAGACAAAAGTTCGTTCCCCGTGTGATTGAAACGCGAAATCGCACGACGCAACTTTTCCGATACGACCCCATCCTATCGTGGCTGAGACAAACGGAATAGAATAAACACGAAATAGTGAGACATTAAGGCAATCATTGTTTTGGATCTTGCGAGTAAAATGATATATCTTAAAAATTTATCATGTATCAATCATTTTTTTGTCGCTCTCATTGTTAGTCGATAGGATAGATATATTTTTCCACGCTTTAATTCAATTAACTGACTTTTCTCTACAAAAGAGAGTATTCCTTGTATTTTTTCAATTTCAATATTTAGTTTATAAGGTGTATATATATTATTCCAATAAAATTATTTGTATTTCATCATACTTTATCATACTTTATCATAAGACTTTAGACATAAGACAAAATATTTTATTGCTTTTATTAAGTATCTTATTATTAGACATATCACTCCTCATATTTAATAAATTTTCTTAATTCGAATAACATATTTACATTCAGATTTTCTGAATTCAAACAACAATCTGGCAGTATAAAAGCATCTTATTAAAATTTTATAAGATTAGAAATATCACAGTACTACTAAATTTCAAAAATAGTGGAGCCGAACAAAAGTTAAATTAAAATATATAACTGGGTTACTATTAAAAGAATCGAGTCTCGCAGATCCTTTTTGTCCTACTTTCTGGTCGCACATTTGAAAATATAATTGTCAGAATTATTCAACGTCAAGATATAATTAAAACAGCGAATTATGAAAGTTTAATTTATGGATAGCTTCAAAATGAGGCCAATGTAAAGAATAACCTATTTTCAAATCAATGTTTAAAACAAGTGTATAAATATGTCGTTTGTCAAGATATTCTAGAATTGATGAATCAATTTCTACGAGATTGAAGTGGCTTTCGGACATTTATAGACTAGAATACAGTGTTCAGCTTTTTCACGTTACAAAATCTGAAGCGGTTGCCAGTGTCGCGCGTATCTGTAAACGCATGGTAGAGTGAGTTTTGCTCTCTTGACGACAAAACGATCAAAGAACAAACGCAGATTAATCAACGCAAGCCGAAGCCACGAATTACGTACACGAGTTTTTCAGGCAAAAACTAAAATTGCATTTCTCTGTGCAATCCACGAAATCCGTAATCTCACGATGGCATCCGCAATAATGACTGACATAGAAGATAACCACGGACCATGTTAATATTATTCTTGCTCAACCGTAAGCAATATTATAAAAAAAATAAAAAGTTTAATCTACATTTACATTTAAGTACATTTTTTGCGTTTCAGTCTAACAATTGCAATAAATCATAAAACAAATTAGTTTTTATTAGACAAAATAATGTATCAAAAATATTGCAGAATTTGCAATATAATTTTTTATACATATATTTATCAACTTTTTATTCAAAACCGTTATGTCTTTTGTGAAACTTGCTCGAAGCGTAGTCAGCCTTTCGCCATTAGGCGAGATTTACGTTTTAATAGTTTAAAAATCGTCGTACAACGCAATATGAACAGCCACGTTTGCACTCGGGATTTCGACGAGCGGGATGTCGAAATGAAACGGTCGAAAGGTCCGTGGCGGCGGCGGCGGCGGCGGCAGCCGTAGGGGAAATTTTTCCGGGTAAAAACAAAAATCGGGTTTGCCCCGGCACGATGCGCTCTGCCGATCGTTGCCGTTACGGAAGGCACAAACTCGATTTACAGCGCGACACGCGACACGCACCGGCGATAACCACCATGGTTAACGACGTTTCCCTATTGGCGCGTCGAGCATCGAGTAATTTGATTGCATTGGGACAGGATGTTGGCACGATGAGAGAGATAAAAGGGAAGAGGGAAAGCGGGGGAGGAGATTGCAGGTAGTGGTCTGAGAGCGGTTGGCGGGAGATAAATAGTGCACGCGTGTGCGTGACTGCACGTATCTAGAGAAAGAGAAGAATGTGTGTGAGACAGAAAGAGAGAGAGAGAGAGAGAGAATACGCCCAAAAATGTCCCCTTCAATAACATGCGCGTGATAAAATTTCCTACATCGTTTCACGTTTAACTATGATACTGACAAGTCCGTTTTATGTGATATTAAGATACATCTTTATATATCGCTTTTCAATTAATTGTGCTTTTTAGTTTACCGGAAAATAAAATAGAAATTTCTTTCATGCGATTGAAGTGCTAAAGAAATACTGTTTAATTTATGTGTTAAGTATACTTCAATTTAAATAATACCTACTAACATCGTTCGGATATCATGAAATTAATGTACAAATTTTTTAGTAGCAATATTTTGGCTTTTATAACAATTAATCCTCCGTTTGGTGACAGCTGTAGATATCTCTCGAGACTCGTGGATCAAATGTTTTACAATGTCAAAACAAATGAAAAATGTACCTACAGTCAGTCAAGTATATGGCAATGTTTCAAAAAGAGAGATATATCTGAATTTGTAGAAATTATTACTGTACATTTGATCGGAGACGAGATAAGATGCTGTGTTATATCAAAAACAATATTTATTCGTGTACGATTTATTCGTGTAACAATTCTAAATAAATATTGTTAATTTTTTACAAAATTAATTTATTTAAAAATTTAATTATTCAACTTTCTATCTTTTACGTAATAATAATATCTCTTGAAACACTTGACGCGAGATATTACTGTATCTCTTGAAAAATGTATTTGAAATAAAGTTTTATATACATATATAAATTCTAACACATAGATGTAATCCGAAATACCGAGACATAGTGATCGAAAAATCACACCAAAATAGAATTCAATTTAATATATGTTTTTACATTGCGAAGCAATTTTTTTATCTCTCGAATCAAGATTTGCGATTGCCGACTTTCACAGTCTATCATTCGAGAGTTTATTTATGCTATTTTATTCTATAAAATATCGTTACATGCAAAATATTAATCTATATCGCTATTTAATTAATTATGCATACAATAAAATGTTATGATATTATAAGACTATATTTAATATTATGTAAGATAGATAATAATTTGTTAATTAGATACAAAAACGTGATTTAAATCGCATGATAAGCACCCATAATTGCGTCACAAAGTCTCCAGAGCATTACTGAGCTTTCTAATTCACTTTCGATCTTCCTTTATTCAGCAGTTGTCTTAACCTTTGCCATGTTGAGATTGACTCGTAGTCGGTCTATCTCTCCGGGATTTATTCGCAGACTGGTTGGCAGCCACCCGACCAGAACAGCCGACTCAAGATTAAGGCAAGTTGTCAATAGTGACCGAGAACGTCGGCAGCAATCTTGACTCATCGAAATTCCAACTGAAACGACGACGACGACGACGACGACGACGACGACGACAGCCCTTAGGCTAATCTTCGATAAAGGAGACCGTCTTGGAATTGGCGGCAAGTCGTTAAATCACGTCTCCCGTCGATTTACATTTGCGATAATCTGTCAACGTGCTTTCAGTTTTTTTCTTCAATCCGTATCGTGACCATTGATTATAAGACGAGGAAGACTGATATACATATTTCTCGATTACAAACTAGATTTTTCCTGAATTCTTAAATTGAGATATACTCTCTAAATTTCTTGGAGTGAAATCTCACTCCAAAAGAGTGAGATTCCATTCTATGAAATAATGAAAATACTGTCACTCAAAATAAGTGAAATTTCACTTTTCGAAAAAGTAAAATTATTCACTATTTATTAGAGGTAATTCTTCAACTCTATAAAAGAGTGATATGTTTTACTCTACTTAATAAATGATTTAATGCCGAAAACTAAAATATTTTAAAAACATAAAATCTGTTTTACCATGAATTTTTAAAAATTCAAAAATTTTATTCACAGTTGTCAGAAAAATTTCTATCTTTCTATCTTTGTTACTTACTGAAAATTAAATAAGAATAAAAAGATATTTCACTTGAGTGAAGTTTTTGAATGCAGCCCTGTAGTCAGATTGTAGGGCAAATCTCACGTAGGCGCAATAATATTTTATGGTAACAAAGGAAAGCGATTTTACTGTAAGTTAAAATGAATGCGAACTTCAAAAATAAGAGTGAAACTTTTCGTCTTTTATCTTACAATTAGAGTGAATGAACTCACTTTATTGGAATGAATATTTACTCCACATGGAGTGAACTAGCCGGTGACTCCATGATTAGAGTGAAAATTTCACTCAAAAAAATTTAGATAGTACAATAACGTTTTAACAATAGTAAATAAAAGTTAAAATAATGTGAAATAAGAAAGAATATGTGCATAATAAAGAAAGATGCCTAATTGGAGTATTTTGTGTCACTATATCTTTTTGTGAATAAAATAGTTATAATATAATAATTGGAATAATATTAAAATATTGCAAATTAAATGATTCTTTGTCTCGTTTTTTACTATCCCGAAAGAAATATAAAAGTTTCTCGTAATTCCCTGTAAATTTTTTATAATATTATACTCCGTAATTCGATTTTAATTTTTCTAACTTCCCTTTTAGTTCTTTATAGATTTTTATTCTAATCAGCACCAAAATGCGTTCATTTTCAATTATTAGCTCTTTTAGCGATCACATAAATAAATTATTGCAGTAATAAATAACTGTGAGCGAATATATTTAGAAATAAATCAAAAGTTATAATTATCCAACTCTAATTTAATTTATCGCGCGTACCGAACCTTTAATTAATTACTACAGATGATTCAACATGCTTCTACTTAGTCGGCACGCGCTCACTTGAACGCGATCTCATTAACTTAATATATTATAACGTTCAACGATGCGTTCCTTTAACGTAATCCTGGATTAATAATTCGAGACGTGCCAATCATCGAAATATCCGATAAATGTGGAAGAACCAATTATATCATTCACTTAATTAAAAGGGGTACAATTTATATGCCACGTGAGACGCGATTGACCCAACTTCTATTAAGGTAGGATTACGCGCAATGCGTTTCCTTCTAACACGATTGAGTTTCAACTTCTAGCCTACGAAACGCAGTAGCGCGTAACCGTACTTAAGGACTTAAGAGAGCCGGTAGCTCTCTGTTTCAAGGAGTCAGCTTTCTCCGTGGTGTCAATTTCAATGCGATACGCCTTTGTTCCTTCTTTTCTCTCTTTTCCGCCTGTGCGTCTTAAACTTTATATCATCTCATGTGTCTCCTCCTCTTGTTTTGCAGGTCGACGTCCGACCTGGGATTGTCGACCGCAGACCGAAGCTCTCTTTAATCTTCGCAATAACGTTGTCGTACTCAAATTCAAAGCACAATCCTTCATATTACTTCCATGTGGATTCAAACAGAGTTCCAGATAAATAAGTAATCAAACAACCCTGAATATTTGAAAATTCTGAAGTCATTGAATAATTGAATACTATTTTCAGATGCAAAATTATATAACAGCTGCAGAGGTCGGTAAAATGCGTGGTAAACATCGTTACGTGGCTGGTCTAGTTTAACATTGCACGTTCAAATATTTAAATTCGTACTACTCCATCCAGCATGTTGGTCGGAATATATAGTGGAATAGTTTAATCAAAATATAATATTTATATACATAAATATATTCGTATAAAATTATTATGGCATAATAAAATAGATTTTGTAGAAAAAGGTATCACAATATACGTGTGTTGCATAATTTAAATTTTTATATTAAATGCTTTCAATAGTACTTTTATATATTTCAATGCAGTAATCGACAATAGAACAATGACAGTGGCACAAAAGAGGCCGGATGATATTAATACAATGATATTAATATATCGGGTCGAGACTAATGCGTTCTAATTGGAGCTTGCGCAAAGCGCGGTGAGGCAGCTTCTTAGATTCGTTAGCGTTCTGGGATCGGAAGAGAGAAGAAAATTCACCGACAAACGTTCCTGAGATACGTTTTAGAGCACGATGGAAACCATGAACGGAATATAGGTTTAAATTCAAATCGACGACCTGCCAACCACAATATCTGCTTCATCTCAGGCGGAATAAACGCCGCGGTAGGTAACCACCGATATTTCCCGTCGTAGGCTATCGGAGAGGCGACTTAATAGAAGGATAGTAGAGCGTCCTCTTAATGGAATATTGCATAAAACCACTGTGGCATTAACCTCTGGCCGTCGACGAAAGCCGTGCAAACGGGCGAGAGTAGTTATCGGTAGGTCCCTGACGCTTTCAATAATTAGGACGGTTATAGGATTACGTCTATCTTTTCTTCCGTGCGAGAATCAAGGGACCTGAATTACGCACTCTCTCGACGCTTGTCCCCCAAAGCTGTAAAATGGCCGTCCGTTAACGGTAAATGAGCAAATTGCTGCCTTCGTACGCAAAATAATTAGGTGTATTTGCTGTAAGTGCTACTCTTTGGCGGTCCATTTCCGCGCAAGTTAATGATCCGTGGAAACGACCCGCGCCGTCCCCGCGCCGTCCTGTCTCCTGATGAAATATCGTCGATCCAATTTAACGATAATTAATTGCACTTCAGTCGAGAGGACGCGATCAAGAGCGATCGTCCGGCCACCCGATGCACTCGATTTAATTCGATTACGCGTCGTAAGAGGAAAATCCGTCTTATCGCGAAAAATCCGGAGAAAAATTGCCAACGTCGGATTAAAGTCGGCGGGATTTTCCTTTCTTCCTTCCTTTCTTTCATTTCTTTTTCATAAACGCATTTATACGTCGCACCTGTCGCTCGTCGTCGGGAATCTAATTAGTAATCGGTCCGCGCACGAGGCGGCGCGGCTTAAAAGTGAGTTTAAAGTGGTTGCGCACCCAGTCCAAGTATAAACCGCCTTCCACGCTCTCGCACCACCACCGTTGTCGTCCCAACGTTCCAATTA
This sequence comes from Tetramorium simillimum, assembly GCA_011636635.1. Taxonomy (NCBI): domain Eukaryota; kingdom Metazoa; phylum Arthropoda; class Insecta; order Hymenoptera; family Formicidae; genus Tetramorium; species Tetramorium simillimum. Next base: position 14,452 of record VBVQ01002214.1, on the reverse strand, counting down.
CACCGCGAAATTACGGCTTAATCTGAATACGACGCGCAGAGGGTTCGTTCGTTCTCTCGTAGCCCTCGGAACGAGATCACTCGACACCTTTGTTTCACGCTCCGGCGGAGTTCGATCGGTCGGTCGCCTCGAACCCGCGCAGAGCTGAGTGCCAAGAGGACGACGCAGTTCGCTAACCACGGTAAAACTTTGGCGAGACCGATCACCCGAACCCGCGCGACGAAGAAAGATCCCCGCCGTTGCGTTAATTAATCCCGTCCTAAGGATGTAAAACGTATCAACGACATTAATTAATATACTCCCGCCGGCCGGCGAAACGAAGCTTCGTAAAAGTTTGATAACCCGGACAGTACCAGCTAACGCTGGGCATTTAAAAATGTAATAGAGTTCGTAAAGTTAGAATATGATGATATTTTCGCGCGTTTCGATTTTCGATCGTGCATTTACATATGTATATAGGTATGTCCCTCTCGAGCTTGCCACGCATCGTTGGACTAATTAATTAAATAATTTGCATTCAAAAATTTTTCACCTGAATTTCAATCAACGAGCTATTCGATACGGACGAATTTAAACATTTCGGACAAATTTTACATGGCGCAGTTGCGAACGTAGTAATGCGATCTTATTTTCTAATTAATTCAGCCTGGATTTCGCGAAAATTCAATCACTGCGTAAGGACTTTTGCCAAATTTAATTACATAATATGAATAACATCGTTGACTGAGTTCCGTAATAATTGGATCAATTGCATGTGCAATGCGTGACTATCGGTATACATATATAAACCCCTTCGGAGAAAATCGAGGGGGTAAATATCGACAGTGCGAGCGAAATATGGTAATCTGCATTTTCCGATTTCGGGAAAACATTTGCTGACTGTGTGGACGAGCGGAAAACGCTCTGTCGAGGCCATGCCGGGAAACAGAGTGCAATTCGGGCGCGCGACTTTCCAGCCCTATGCAGCGAATAATCGCGGAGATAGAAGCGGCGGCAGGGCTCGAGTTAAATGATCGATCGGTCGTTCGGTCCGCGGAAACTCTCGTTAATCGTCCGCTTCCGTTCCGTGCTTCCCCTATCTCATCACGATGGAAACTCTCGTGAGATAGTTTCGAGCCGACGATTTCGATAGCGCTCCTCCCCGCCCACGCCGTCGCGTTTCCCTCTTCTTTCGCTAAGCCAACGGTAAGCTAACCGTTATTCCTTTTGCGGCAAGCAGGAAAATAGATCAAAGGCACTTTCTCATTATCGGGTTTTTATTCTCTCCGTAATTTTTAAATGATTTGTTTTACGGCTTATATAACATTAAATATTTGCGAATATTTCTACGTGGTATAATTTAGCGAAAATAAAACAAACCAGAGAGTTTATCGGATGTGCATAACGCACCACATAGCAATGGCATTAAAATGTTCAATATGCAGAAATTTTCAATCGAATGCGTTATAATATTTTCAACAAGTATAATCCCATATAACTTTTATAATAATCCGAATTTTTATTTCATTTATGTATCTTTAAAACTCAATTAATTTCCAATTAAATCGTTCAGAATTAGCGAGCGTACTGCTTTATTATATTAAAATTGTAAAAAATAATTAAAGTGCTCCCCGTAAATGATGATTATATAAAAAATATATATCTAACATTTTCTTACGAAAATATAAGATTACAATTATCACTTAATATTTTTCCTTTTATAGAATCATAAAAACTGCAATAATAAAATTATTAATATTTGTTTTCAAAAAGTTTTTTTATACAATATTATAAAAAAAAACAATAAGAAAAAATCAATATGAGAATCAAGTGTATTTTTAAACGTATAATTATTTTTAGTAATTATAAATGTATAGAAACATAAAAGATACAAAAAACGTCAAATATTTGATTCGACTGAGAATTTTATTCAATTGTATTGAAAAACAATGAATCCATAAAATAAAATTCATTACCTTTTACTAGTTTATTTTTTTTATTATTATAATTTTATGTCAAAAAACCTTTTTTGTTCACAATTATTTATCTATTATTAAAAACATGTTCTTTGTTTCATGTGTCAATAAGGAAAATGATATATATGTTATGCCGTTTACACAAGGGTTCGAATGAAGTTTCAAAATGAAACGGGTGACCAGAAATCAATATGAAATTTTACAACCAGAATCACGATAAATCGCACGACCGTCTAATGCCTTGATGATCCGAACGTGCAAAGGGAACGAAGAAAGATGGACGCAAGCAGCGCGCTCGGCGATCGTAAAATCTGAACGCACCAACCACGGGGAGGAAAACGAGAGTGGCAACGAATCAGGGATGGAACAGAGCCGGGTGACGATGGAGAGTAACGCTTGCGCTGGAAGGACAAACTTCATGACCGATTTTTATCGCGGTCCTATGGTCGTCCTCACTGTTACCGTCATAAAAACGCGAATGGTCGTTCCGCTTCTGCTACAGCAAGAATTTCAGATCTCGGGGTGAATCAGGACGCGCAGCAAATATCTTGCAAGATATAAGAAATCGAAGACTTGGCGGATAGATAGAACGCGCGCGCGCGAATCGAATATTTGTCATTTCATAGAGATAAAAAAAAACGCAATTTTTCAAATTTCAATATAAATCACAAATCAAGCAATTAAATTGTTCAAAATGAATCACAAATCAAGCAATTAAATTGTTCAAAATAAATCCGAGCAAGAGAAAGAGAAAGAATCATATAAAATTATTCGAAAATTGATAACCATTTAAAAAATTTTAATATTGTATAAATAATTAGAAAATATTTTGTTACTACTGCGTTAATCCAAAATATGTAGCAAAATCATTACATTACGATTTTATCCAATACGTACCTTTGGGAAATCATACATATTGTATAGTGGTATAAAAAATAAGGAAAAATATATATTGTTCTATATAACAATATTATTTATATAAAGATAATGGACCGCTATCCAATTAAGAATCGAAGGATAACAAAGGTGTTTGGACGAATTTCGTGCCTTGCATCACGTATAAAAGACGGACGTGCATTTCAACGGCAAATAGTCTCTCGTCAAAAAAGGACAGAAGGGCAAAGACGGATAATTAAAGAGGCTAACCCAAGCTGGACACTGGCCATCTTCAGTCGGGGGAAGGATCCGGGAGCACTGAAATTCCTCCTGGATGGCGGAGTAAATTCGCTGGCGAGCGACTCGAATACTAAAGTTGCGTCAAGACGCGATGCACTGGATCGCGCGATCCAGGGAGACACTTGCGCTGCATGCCAACGAATTTTACATTTCCGCAAGTAACAAGGGAGGAAAACCGAAAAATGAAACTATCGAGATTCTTATTTACGCAGCGAGAATAAAAAACGCAAAATATGTTTCGTTCATAAAACACAAAAATATATTGAGATACAAGTGCGCTATTCTAAAATTTTCCTTTAAATTTATTGAAAAAGATAAATTATGCAGCACAATGACTTGCAATGCTAATAAAAAAATTGATATTTCATGAAATTTAAAAAAGTATTTTAAAAGATAAAGTTTTTGTCAAGTTAATAATCACTTTTTGTGAAAACTCCGCAAAAAAATAATTCTTCAAAAGAGAAAGATTTAAAAATTAACTCAATTTCACATAAATATAAATTTAAATCCATATTTCAAAGCGTTGTATGTTTTCATAAAAACCATTTACGTGCCTCCAGGCAGTCTGTTAAGAGCGAGAACTATAATGCCCGTCGAAAAACGTAATGCCCTATAATGTATGCAAATATTAAGAAGGTTCGCGTCCGTGCTATTCACCAAGATTCCTATTGTATGGAAAATGATAATAAACGGAGCGATTGTGGATACCAAATGACAAAAAGTGCGTGCTGCACTTTCGTCGTCGCTATCTTCGCGCGCGGTTCTCTGGAAGCTTACGCGTCTGGAACTTTGTCGGGTAAAGAAGGACAGCCACGAGAGGTAGGGAAGAAAAAGAATGAGCGAGAAGAAGGGGAAGAAGAGCGAGCGCATAAAACATTCAGGGTACCGCGAGGTACCGGTGAATAATGCATAACCGAGGAAATGGACCGCTTAGGCGATTTAAATCTCATAAATGCATCGCCCGTTTGTTCCCAAGGACACGTACCGTTTTGTCAGGACATTCGCCTCCGCTTCTAACTCGTATCCATGATTCTCTTTTCGATCCATACATCGCGTGAAACGAGAGAAAAAGTCGCAACATACTCGCGACATGCTCTCGAGAGTCCGTAGATTTGTAAATGGAAAGGAACCTTATTACAAAATAAACGTTACAAGCACGATAGACAACATAATTTTCCACCGTTTCTTTAACGCTGATACTTTTTGAACTCCATCGTGTAGCGTCTACTAGCGTAAGCGATATTACCCGGAGCATCAAAGTTGAAACTTCTCGCAAGGAATGCACTTCAGAAAGAAGTCATGCGCAAACCTTTCCCTGGATGATACGATAAAATATCTTCAAAGTGAAAGGAAGAAAAAAGAAGTACGCACTGCCAGAGGGATTCCCTGCGGTACGCTCTCTACTCGTACGAAAGGAATCTGTTTCACTTCGTGTTCTTCGACAATGATTATAACGAATCTTTGCGGAGCAATTTTCGTGTCGTCGCGATACTCCGAGAGACAGTTGGTTCATTGTGACGAAAGAAAAAAGAAAAAAATGTCACCGCGAGGAATGAATATAAGAAACAGCCAGCTTTAATCCTCGTACCTTTGGTTTTTTTTCTTTTTGTCTTTCTTTGCGGATTTTCCAAACAATATCACAGACGCTCGAAAGATGTTTTTCTAAAGAATCGCGTCTTTTGTGCGACCATTTTCTCTCGTGCTATCGCTAATATGCGCATCGATATTCCGCGCGACCGCATAATAAGCTTTATTAAGAGATACGCAAACCCCATCGTTTGTGTAATTAATAATACGCAGAAGCGCGACTAATTACGAACACGTTTTTCCTCTTTGCACGGAAACTGGAGACCCTCATTTACCTCCTTCTAGTCACGACGTGAAGTCACCGACGAGAAAAAAAAAACTCTCGTCGGCGTCGTTTGAAGTTTAAAGGGTTATCCAAGTCACCCTCTGTTCCACATGGCGGAGTGATTTTTGATTGGGTCCAGTCGCGAAGTAAAGAATGGCTGCGGCAGTTCAGAGATGAGATCGAAGAGGAAAACGACAGGCGAAATCTTCATTCGTGAAGACACCGAAAGGAAAAGTCGGATCTCCGTTTGTTCATCCCTCTAGAAAATCCGGCGCCTCATAATTCGCTTTTGATGGATGCTACTGCGAAACTCATTTCTACGTTGGTTCGAAAACTAACAGATCTCGTCACGCGAGAGAAAACTCGCAAGAACAAAGGAAATATTTTCATGCCTTAAAGAGCAAAGAGAAGAACGATTACGTAGAAGAGATTTCATACAAAAAGGAAAAACGATAACATAATAAGCGAAATTGTTACAATACAGAAATGATTTCAAAACTATCACACACACATTAATTATTATCGCATCGACTATTATATCAATTATTACTCAATCATAATAGAAAATTACTATTTGATTTTTTATTACAAGAAAATACAAAAAGAAATAGAAAATACAAATTCTTTTTGTATATGATATATGATAAATTGTACACGATAAAAATATTAAAGTTATTAAATTAATTATTAAATATTAAATTAAATATTAAATTAAATATTAAAAAACAGCTGAGAAGAAGCTTAAGAGATAGAAGAAAGTGATCAATGAGTCGAAAGACTCGGGATAAGAAAAAAAAAACAGCAACTTCGATTCGTTCCAAAGATTCGGTAGCACGGAGGAGAGAGTCAGATTGGTAACTCGGTTTTAGTAACTCACTCTCAACACGATCCGAGTCGGAGAAGCCAGCCTCAAACTCTCTGCCGGATGTAACGTGGCTCGCGCTTCACTGAACGTGCAACGAGGTCGACGTCGCTCGCGTGGAAACGAGTTTGCACCCGAGTGCTCGTTCGTAGAGGAACGTTTGACCCGAAAAGGGGGTGCGATCCGCCGACGTTCTTTACGCCACCGGGAGAGAACGGTGTATCCATTTCGTATTCGTCTGGAAAAAAATTCACGCCGCGGGGGAAACCACCGTTGGAAGTTCGTGAGTTTATCAATATCGAGTTGGAACAGTTCACCACTTGAACCGCTTCACCGCGGTTTTCTGCATATTATTGCTGTCGGCGATCGCGAAACTTCTTTCAAAGCGTGGCCCGCAAAATTACCCGCGATTTCAAAAACGCGCAAACCAAAATGAGATGAAACCTATCGGATGCATTTTCAGAGCACGATTTATTCAGACAAGGAAATCCGAGATGCTGCGTTATAAAAAGGAAACCGTAAATATGACGCTGCGACGCTCGTCGCACTCGAAAATAAACTGCGCAAAACGCTGAGGAATATTTTAAAGCACCTTAAAGTATCATAATGATATACAGGGCGTATCAACCTCGAGACATCCTGTATAATTCATAGACGACACACGAGGGGATATGCGCACGGTGCTCTACGTTCTACGCTCTACGCTCTCAAGTGACTTTATACTCTTGGCAGTGAATTCAAATTAAATAGCTAGCAAAAATTGAAATAATTGTGTAGGCAAGAGTAGGTAAGAATTCGACGTGACGACATCGAGAGCCTTTCTTATTCTTATCGCGTGGCACCCCACAGAAATTACATAAATAGCTTAGTTTCCTTATTCAGTTGGCGAGTCACCTCGTGATTTGTACGTGGCATAACGATGGAACAACAATGGCACACCGAGGTACAATCAAGAGCTCGGAGCTGTTTACTACAAACAGCTTTTGTCGGGCTGTACTACTCGAACTTTCATCGGGGAGGGTGACCCTTCGTCCACCACTCTTAGTTCACTAACAAGACGAGATGACGGGCATCGAGTGCGTGCGACCAAATGAATGTACGCGAAAAAAAATTGCGTCCACAATTATCTAAAATCCACGCTGAACTTGATCACATTTAATATAGTTAAAATAATATTTTTTTTATCAGAAATAATTATTAGTTACATTCTGATAATTTGCCACAGATAGCTTTATACATCTACCTGTATATTAAGCTGAGTCACATCTGAGTCACATTATCAAAACGTAACAAATAAGATAAAAAAATTTGTTACTTCTTGTGCTATTTTTTGTTTCTAAAACTAATTCTTTTGCTTTAAATTTTAAAAAGTTACGAGGCGATCGATAGCCCAATATTAAGTAATTTTTTAAAAAGCGAAGCAAAAAATTATTTTTAAAAACAAAAAATTAATAATTTCATGTCTTATTGATTACTCTCGCAACACCAAGTGAGCCAAGCGAGAGAACTAATCAGCATCGCGGAAAAGAGGCAACAATACTTCGAGACTTTCAAATACCGATTTAACACGCCTATTTTAAGAATGGATAATTATTAATTCACTTAACTTAATATTATTAGAAAATTACATGATTTAAGATACAGCAGGCTATAAATAAAAATTACACCTAGTTATTTTGCATGATTGACGAACCTGCAATATACGTCTGAACATTTCCAATATATTTCCAAGTCCTCTGTAACTAAATTTGTCATATCGGTGTTTAAAGAAAAAAAGTCGAGCGAATCAAACGACGTTCCTCCGCGCTCGTGTAATGAAGGCCCAAAGATTCAATCGAACGTTCGAACGGCCGAATGTTTGCGGTCTGATTGGCGTGTGCCCGCCGATTCAATTGCGGCCGGTTAATCGGAAGAGATTAAAAGTGGGCTCGATCGAGCCGAACGAGGGGCATATCGGAAAAGGTTGGATCGATTATGTTAAACGACTGTGGAGCATGCTGTGCGCGGCCGGCGCTGGCAGGAGGATTTCGTAGTTGGACGAACTGCCAGCTACAATCCCACGTTAAAATTTCATAAATCACGGCTATGCGCTATCGACGGTAAACCTCAAAAGGCTCCACGGCTCGATGAACCCAGAAAGAGTACGTCAGGCTCGTTGCCACTATTTGCAGCTAACAAAATGAATTGAGAAGAATGAAAATTACTATCGGCACTACACAATACGCACATTATATATATATATACATATGTATAATACGTATGTACGTATATGTATATATTCTGTGCGTGAAATTCTGACAACTACGTTCCACTTTCAGAGCATCCATCAAATTTCACAGATCCCTGGTTTCATCCACCGGTCAGAGATCCAAACGAATATGATACTATCGTGACGAATACTTCGAATAACATTCGTAAATTTCGTTATATTTTATTTGTAATACGATTGCTCGTAAACAGCGTGAGATTGTATAAACAAAACAAAGGTAACGATGATTACGGCAAATTCTATAAACGAATTAATGTGAATCGAGGTGTTTGATATATGGATAGTTTATTTAATCGAGCTTCGTCGAAGCGTAATTATTTTTATCGCGCAAAATACTCGCATAAATGATTTTCAGGATGAAAAAAGGGGGAGCAACAATAATTGCAATTTTATATTCTCTACTTTGTTTTGGCTTGATCGCTCATGCCAGAAATTACGTATATCGACGACGAAAATATTTTGCAAATTGTTCGCATTAGAGATGAAGCTGTGGAATATATTGTCCACGTAATGAGCACCCGGTATCTTTTGTTCCCGGTAATCTGCGCACATATTTCTCTGCAATTAGTTTAATTACATCTCGTCACGGTTCGTTTATTTGCATAATTCGGACAAATATCCAGTGCGGATTTGCGCGGTCAACGAACGAGAACGTATACATGTACGCTCGTACATATCTCCCGCATCGTATCTCATTTTCGCTATCGTGTCATCTCAACGTGGAGATCGATCTTCATATTTTTCTATGACTTGACGTCCGTCGATAGCTCCGAGCGAATCGATAAACGTTTTATCTGACTTTCAGTACGATCGTCATCTAGGAATGCTTTACGATTTTCGTATAATCGTGTGGGAGAGATGATATGTTGGAAGAATGGAGAGCTTCATAAAATGATGGATGTCTAATAGAGAACACAAAGGGATAATATACGAAGCGTTACTAGATGTAAATTATTAAAAAATTAAAATTAAATTAAAACAGGTTTTTTTCAAAGTTTTTTCTCAACTGAATTTAAATGTATTATTAGAATAATTATTTAAACATACTGAAATTTGAATAGAAAATTGTGAATATTGCACCATGAAATATAATTATATGTTTATGCATGCAACCATTAATGCACCCTATTGTAAAATAAACTGAATTGCAAGTTACAAATGTAAAGCAAATGCTCGATGTAAATCCACGTCGCGTGCGCGTAAATCTTGTCTACGTATTAGCTCAATTCCTGTTATAAATACACATAAATTATGGTAAATTGTGATTATTTTAATAATCCTCAAACAATAAGCCTTTATCACATTAATAGTAATCATATATTATTATTATGACATGTATATTATATACATCAGATATTTTCTGAAATTGAATTTAACAGTGTCCTTATATAAATTATGTATCATTTTCTATTATATAAATTGATAATTGTTTTTAGTTATTTGATCATATTTGTTGTACGACGTATAACAAACACATACATACGTGTGTACACATTCTGATTATTACGTTAATAAAATTTATCGCAAAACAATAAAAGTTTTATTATTTATTTAACTGGAATACTTGTGTTCTCGTGAACGGATTGCTCATTTCAAGAAATGAAAATTTCAACCATGCAGTTATTTATCGAATGACGTACAAATACTTACAGATAAATGGACAGTAATTTTATCGAAGAGCCGTTATAAATGTCACGATTTATCTTTTCCCGCGAATGCCAGACGGATTTACGTCGTATCAGATTTTTATGTCGCCAGTGGGAAAGCTTCGGTATTGTTCCGGTAATGTAAACCTTTATTTACGAAAAAGCAGAGACAGTGTACGTATCCATAAATGTTTTTCATACGGCCTCGCGATACGCGATTATTATTTTTCCCTGCAGAACGGAGCGATTCACTCGTTTGCTCATTTGTAGCTTCCTCTGGCGCGCATTCTCGTATCTGCCGCTAAAAACATACACCGATCCTCATTCGCAGAAGCGGCACGTTTTTTTTATCACGTTCCTGCACATTCATGTTTCTTTTTCGAAGCTATAAAATTGTGCCATCTAGAAAACGTCGGGTATTGATTAACGAGAAACACGAGCAATCGCAGATGCGAGAGAATTTATTTAACGTAGTAGAGTTAGTCTCTATTTTACTTTTTTCTTTTTAATTAAACCTTCAGTATATAATAAAAATTGATTTAACAAATATAGATTTTAGTAATTCTTTCTTTATTTCTCTCGGTCTTCCTCCCTTGTTAATTTCGATAACGGAAATCACGGTGAATATTAAAAAGGACGTCTTAATCGACGAGATAGGACAGAAACCTTGTAAAAATTTTCTGAATTCTTTATGCAATCCCGCATACAAGACTTCATACCGCAAAAGAATTTTCAACTTCTCGTAGGGAGGCGATAAAAAATTCCTGAATAACACTGGATCTCGGAGTAATCCAGTACATACTGAAAAGCGCCGGAGAGAGTCGGTTCTCTTAACATCTCCTATGATTTTCCCAAGAGGAATACTGTCGATCTCTTCGCACAGAAGCAACTATTTGTCAGAAAAGTCATTACGCGCTAATGACGCGTGCTCTATTAGAATGTTGCAGTAATTATAGTAGTTTGGAAAAGGAATGCGCTTTTCATTTCAACCGCGTAAAAAGCGGCGAGAAAGATGACCGTGTCAGACCGGTGGAAAGCGTTACGTTGCATACCGGGAAGAGTTTCGTGGCTGCACGAGTACGAACGGTCACGAATACCCACGAACATTTCCTCCTTCCGTAGCGCCGTTCACACCAAATTTTACGGAAGCGCTCGCAGGAGACTGCTACATCGGAGTTTTCTGTGTTTGCCTCGGGTAAATATTTAACCCCGTATTCCGGACTATTCTGACAGCTCCCTCGTCTTTCTCTATATCTCAACCGCCCTCGTCGTGCGCTCTATACATCGTTCCCCCCCTCCCCCTTTTATGTTCGCGGCGCATGAATCTTCGGGAGTCTCTTTTTTGGAGCCGATCGATCGAATGCTACACGGATCCGTTCCGGGGCGGTATTTCGATCAAGTGTCACCGGTTTCCTCCGCCGAGATGACGCAAAATCCGCGATGATCGCGTAAAGAATCCGTGACACAGATTCGCCGAAGCCACTGCGGAACGCCGCGTAAAGTGCGGTAGCTCGCGAGAATCGGTGTTTGCCGTGATGGAAGAATTTTCTCTCTCGCGTCGGGGAAAAGAGCGCGATTCTCCGAGTGCTGTGGGAACATTTCAATCGCGCGATAATCCGTTCCGAAAATAGCACGCGGGATATCTTTCTCATAATGGAACATCAAATAACGAACATATCGCACATTGTTCGCTGCTGCGAACAATCTACTGGAATTACATCCTTGAAATTATTTTAGCCGAAAATTCGATACACGAAAAACCCCTGTTTTACAGCAAAAGCTGCGACGCGATTGTAAGTAAAAATGAAAAATGACGCAAGCGTAGGACGTGCGAAACATTACCCGCGGCAACAACGGTATAACCACCGCGAAAGTTTAACGTTACGTTTTACGTATTTTACAACGCCATCGGACATGCCTCGCGGACCGACTACCACCACTAGCGCAGATAGTACAAATACATCAACGTCCGTCCGAAATTGCTCGCCCCGGCTTTCGTTCTCGAAATTGCGTTGATGGAAGGCCGGGGTAATGTGAACGTGTTACCTTTCCGTAATTTGCAGTTGCTGCGCGTTAAAAGAAAAGTCCACGCGCGAATCGACTGACAGAACGTGAGAAGTGGAGCAGCCCGCTTCCGACCGATCGATCTCGTTAATTAGATCGGAAGACAGGAAGCTGTTAAACGTGAGATGTTACAGCGGCAGGAAGCTCCGCGTTTATCGAGGCACCTTCGGAATCTCTATGCTCGCGATGTGTATCTTGATATATATATATCTATATCTACATATACGGTGTGACTTTAACTTCCCGCGACAAGGGCGGAAGGCTCGTTTGTTCCTTTTCATATGCGTCGTTTCGCCTGAAAAATTTTCCGCTCGCGTGTTCGACAATACACATTTTTCCTACCACTGCCGGTAGCTATGCCGCGAGACACACAGAGAGAAAGAGAGGATGGTGAATGTAACCAGATGGCGAACTTATCGATAAAATTCAAAACGCGAGAACGAAATGTGCGTCGACGCTCGAGGAAACGAGACAATATATCGTCGGTGAATTATCAAAAGTGAAGACATGTCGGTTTCTCTTACGAGCGAGCGTCACCCCATCGAAAGTCTTTGTTTTTCTTTGCTCGCGCCCTTTATCCGCCGATGAGAGTTCTGACGGAATGGCAGAGCCCGCGGGGATGCTGGAACTCGGTCTTTGAGTTGGCAATAAAAACAACGACAGCTCAAGGGGTGCGCGAAGCAGGGATGAACGTGTCTTCGCCAGCTGCGGCTCGTCTCTCGCGTTGCGGCGAAAGGGAAGAGAGCATTGTGCAATTAAATTATCACCATCTCCTTCTGCCGTCTTTCCGTCATCTCGCTCTCTTCTCGAACGACGCGAATGCTACGCCCGAAAGAACACGGTGAAATGTATTTATTGAATAATCAAACCACCGTGTTTCGATGTCAATAATCGCGCTCAAAGAAAAATATCAAGTTATTTATAATCGAGATTCCGCGAAACGCCAGGAAAATGCATTTTGAATGCAAACTATTTTGTCAATTACATTTTAAATTATACTTAATTATAAATCATAATTGAGTCGACCTCAGAATAATGTTACTAAAAGTTATAAGTTATAAATTATCTTCACGAATATATAGAAATAAAGATTATCGCTCTTTTCAAACTAATTTATAACAAATTTATAAATTTATTATAAATAATTTCAAATAATCGGAAAATTAATAAGATTAAAAAAAAATACTGCCGTACAATTAACGAACCTCCCTGCAACGTTTCGTACACGAAGGAATGTCCGAGATACCGTACGTGTTTCACGTTGTACGACCAATCAAGAATAGCTGCCAAGGGTCCAACTCGATTCGACGAATGCTTCCATTTTTTTTCTGTCCGAGGAAACCGATAGAGGCACGAAATACATTTTCACCCCTCTTCCGTATCTCGTCCCTTCTTCGATTTTTTTTTGCCGCCTAAGGCCACCAGATGCCCGACGGCCATTATATTGGTTCGTCCACGAAGGAACTCCGCGTTCTCCGCGTTTCCTTACCCGATACATGCTTTATCGATACCAATAAGGGCCACGGTGGTTGGCCGTAGTTCTAACCTGGCTATCGAGTGGTATCTAACTTAACTTCGCGATGGAGAAACTGCTCTGCCCGGTCCGTGGAAGGCGCGGGGCGAGGAAGATAGAAACAAACTTGGAACTTCTCGACTCCCACCCGATGTACTCCCGGAAACGTCGCCCGGGGACGTACAAGGAGAACGGGAAGATCTCACCAGCACGAAGTTACCAAGTCGGAGGAAGTATCATCTACGTGACAAGCCGATACCTACATACAACATACAGAGAGAAAGAGAAGGAAAGAAAGAAAGGCGTTGTATATAATTATCCTGTTAAAAACTGAAGTCTTATATGAACGGCGCACGATTCAGGAAGTACGTTTCGACTCGACTCTGTCGCCGATAGCGTTTGCGATATGTATATTTCATCTGCATATATGAGAAGAAACAGCTCCATCGCGACTCGACGAGGCCCGACGTAGCTATCCGAATTTAATCAAGAACAAATGTTTATGCACTAAGCTATGACAGCAACAAGTGGCTTAACACCGTGTAACTATCGCGTTGAAATGCTCGCTAAACCAGACCAGCTAAAGTCAAACCCGTCAACTTGGAAAAAAAATACCGGCTCGCGAGCATACGTCCGTAGAAGCACGCAAGTTGAAATAAAATTATACAGACGGAGGTGCCTCTCTTGAGAGAGATATCCCAAAGGTATATAAGACGAAAGAAACGACGAAAAGGCTGAAACAACTCTTTTCTAGAAAATCTGGACAAAGACAGCACGTCCCCTTGGACATCGCTGGAAAATGAAGGAAAGCGACATACGTATCAAACAGATTCCGTACAAAACTAGCCGGCAGGCAAGTCTGGTAAACATCGTGAAATAAAGGAAGCTAGAGAAGGAAGGTCGCTCGCGGAACGAGGTCAAGTACTTTCCGGTTCGTGTTTCCGAGTTGTCGATCTTGAAGGGGAGGACTTTGCAGACATGAAGATCGAAATCTTTGTCACGAGCCGAAGTTTAGATCCTGTGCGGAAGGATAATATCGCAACTGACGAGAGACTGGCTGGTCCCCAAAGGGAAAACGTGGGGAGGGGGGAGGGGAGGGGGAGGAAGGGCTTCAG
>VBVQ01002213.1:0-26770 GCA_011636635.1 Tetramorium simillimum | reverse complement strand
CCCCTCCCTCCCTCTCTGGTGCCGCGGCGCGACTTTGTGAAACTCGGAAAGCCCAGTGTTTATCTGCGTGTTTACTCGCGGTGGTACACGCCGCGGGAGTTAACGCGGCGGATCTCTCTCGCGTGCCGAGAGTGCTCTCTCCGGCAATTGTTGCGTTCGCTCGCTGTTTTGGTGCGGTGTTCTAAAAACGTGTCGCGCACGTGTGCGCGTCGGGAGAAATACTTTTGGGAAAACTCGCCACGTGAGCCCGTCACCATCGACGCCGACGCCGACGCCGGTCGGTGGGTTTCCTCGTACTCTTTTGTAATCTCTCGCAATACGGTGGGTGACAGTGAAGGATCAGCTGATCGTTTAAAGGCGCAGTGCTCTCTCTCTCTCTCTCTGTCTGTCTCTCTGAGCTTTTCGTATAGTATTTTCCTTGCCTCCGCTCTTTCCGCTACGTTTAAAGATTCCTTTAGCGTTGCAACAGCGTGTCTTTGCGTACCAGGTGTGTGTAGGTGTATGAGTGTGTGCGCGTGCGATATGATAAGTGATAATGTGATGCTGGTGAATTGGACTTTTTGCAAGTTCGAATTTTACCGTCTCTCTGTACAGCGCGAAGATCAGATCTAGATTTCTATTAGATAAGGAAGTTATTTCGGTCCATTATTTACGTATTTCTTTGTGACACGTACTCGTTCTTATTATATCGTAATGTTTCTTCTGCGTTTCCACCTCGATGTTCTCTTTAAGTAAACGGAATATGTAGTCGACATAAATAAGGAAAGTTCCTGTTTTCCTCGTTTCTTCGAATTCTTCTCTTTTCTTCGTTTTAATCCTAACTTTCGCTCTAACGCGCGTGATTACACAATAAAGAATTCCCGGGGTGATGCACAGTTTTCCCGCGCAAAATTCTCGCGTCATCGTCGTGAATGAGATTGTCCCTCGGGGACGAGCCTTCGTAACCTCAGAATTTTGCGAGAATGCACACTTCGGAGGATGACCTTCGAAGGTATTGTTCGGGGTGAGCAGTGTGCCGACGATCCTCCATACAGTGTACCTGCGTGCTCTGGATTGTGACGTGAGTGCCCCACGTAGACTGTGCATTGTCCCATTGTGTGTTTTTCCGACTCCGAGATTCCGTTTCTCTCCGCGCACGACGAATAAGATCGAACAGCGAACACGTGAGCTCGATGATTTCGATGAGCCTTGGCGATGTTGCTCCGTACCTCGGAAGAGCGAGCCTTTTCGCCTCTATTTTCTATACCCCCTCATTGGCCTGGAAGATTCTAATTTGGAATCGAACGGGTTGTATTAACGAAGAGGACTTGTGCCCTACACGCCGAGGAATCGAACTCATGAGATCCAATCGTGGAGATTTGTAAGAGTTCGATCGGATCAGTCATGCGAGACCGGCGCTAACCCTCAACTAGCAGCATCCATTGTTTGGATTTGTGTGATGATCGCATCCGAGCTTCGTAGCATACCTGGTATTTATGATTGCGAACCATGAGTCAATTTTAAATGGACGTTTAAGATGCTATCGGTAAATTGTAAAGTAGTCTACATAAATTTCCCGACGTAACGTGTAGGAGTTCTGACAAAAAAAAAGAGCGAGATTGAAAAAAAAACGAGATTATGCAGTTGTTTGTCATTTTTCTCTGTATTCAATAATCGTAGATAAATGAAATTGTGCTACTTATAATACATTATTGTACGTATATCGTATCGGTTTTCTGGAAATGTTGGTGGAAATATAGATAATTAATATTACATTTTTATACTGATAAATATGACAGAAATATAAATAATTAATATTACATTCTTACGCTGAGAGATATGATAAAAATATAAATAATTAGTATCATATTTTTACGCTGATACATGATAGAAATATAAATAATTAATATTACACTCTTACGCTGAGAGATATGATAAAAATATAAATAATTAGTATTACATTTTTCACGCTTTATGTTGTTGTGAAATTCAATGAAACTTAACGAAACAGTGCGATAAATTAAAATGATATTATTTGACAGTTATACGATAAAAACGACAAACGTTTAACCATGTAGAATTGTAGAAAATGTAAAGAAATACATCTTTTATGATGAAAAAAAAGAATTCCGAGAGAAAAATTTCATATTCAATATGTAGCGCGAAAGCTTGAAAAAATCCATACGTTTAGAGAGAATACATAAATCATCAATCTCTGAACTTCAGTATTAATAGTTTCCCCGATGTAGACTCGTTACTTTCTTCGTGTTTTACTAAATCTATAGTTAAATAATGACTCGCTTAGTAACGATAGTAATATGAGATGCAGCAACAAATTTTCTCACATGTACATCTCTTGGATACCAAAGTTACGGCTCGAGGGTGGAAATCCAATCTTCTCGACCGGCTATCGGATCGTCGTACATTTCTATTGTGAAAATTTCGAATTTCCGTTGCATACCGTTGGCCATCGTAATCCTCGTTACCCGTTGCGAGAGCGGGCTTCGACATTAATCCCGGCTCTTTTCCGTATAAATCGTCGCCTCGTCTGTGACGAGAAGTTTCGGATGTTATGCACCGCTATGACTAATAGTTTGCCCGCGCGCAACGTACAACGGCGGCATCTCCTCGAGACGCGGAGCGCGGAAATGAAAAAAGGAAAATAAAGCGCCGGCAAACAGAAGAGAGAAACGCGGTAGAGTAACTGGTTGACGTAAATCCGCGCTTTTTCCGAACACGTGCGAGTTTGACAACAAACTTGCGGGGAGTTTTCGACGGTGCCCAGTGGCGTATCCCGGCCCGGCGGTTCCCCGAGACCGCCGCGTGAACCCCGAGAACCACGAGAGAAAAGTATTTCTCCTCTCTGAAACGCGCGCGCGAGGCACTTCTCGTCGGTGGCGAAACTATTTTTGAGCGCCACTTTCGCCAATTTTACGCTCGCCGTTGTGAATCGGAAGATCAAAGAGCCAGCTCGATTCTTCGGTCCTGCTGCGTGACATTAGGACACTCGCTGCACATTCACAGTCCGTTGTTGTTTGGTTTATTGTGCGCCTGGCTCTCGGGCTCTTTCTACGAGAGGAGGGACTCGTTTACGAGTCGCAAGGGTGCCGTCAGCTCGGCAATTAATTATCCTGAAGGCTGATAGAGATTTTATTAATTGCCCCGTTTAATGCCCGACAATGACAGCGACGGTAGATGATTGACAACGCGCAGGGTGTAAGTGAAACTTCTCCGCTCCGTTCCGATATCGCGATTCTATTTTCCGAGATTTTCTAAAGTCGCGCGGGCGCTGTCGGGGATATTCGTTTCACGTAGAAGCTCTTTCGAACGCAAATTGAGCGGGAGGATTCTCCTATTTCACATGCGGTGTGCCTTGCGTTTTTCTTCACCCCGCAATTTCATTATTTCTATCGTTATTGCATTATCGCTGGCATAATTGCGGCCGGGGTGATTTATCGAGCGTGTATATCTGTAGGTGGGTTTTTCACCGGATGCAATTTATAATCGAAGCTGTCGCATATGTGCGAATGACGTGACGTTGAAGAGGTGTACGCTTGTTCCAGGTCACGTCCTGCGCCTACGCACGTGTGCCGCCTTTTGCATTAATTACGTTTTAATTATAAAATAAACGCACGAACGCTACGTCATTCGTTTCAATTCGTGTCGCGTACAGACAACTAGAGAAACGTATAGAAACTCGAGGGTCATCCATTCCGTTAGAATTACGTGTATGCTTACCTGTATGTTAAATAGTATATTTTATTGACGTAGAGGGCGAAAGAGAGAGAGAGAGAGAGAGAGAGAGAGAAGAGGAAGGGGGAGGGAGGGAAAGAGTCAGTGCACGAACTAATTAAAAATGAATTTACAATTTTGTTAAGTACAGTTCACATTATGGGCATCCCATCGACCTAATTTGAAGTCGTACATTTATATAAAAGCGTTACGAATAAAGGGAATAAAACAAAAGCGCGTATCTGTGTAACGTGCCTCCTCGACAAGTTTACGAATCGCTGCAATTTAACGGATGATTGATAGAGACGGGTTACTCTCGCGGACAGTGTCTTCCAGCAACTCTTCAAGAATTGCACAGTTACACTGTCAGTCAGTGATCAGACACAACGCACAATTATACTTGATTAATCCTCTAAGAAAATCGTTCGGAGTTTATTCGTTGTCGCTCTCGTTCGTTGGAAAGTCGCGGGCAGGTGATCTCGACGCGATTGATACAACTTTCGGATCCGCGCGTGCTGGTCCCGCCGAGGTGTATTCTCGCGTGTGTTCTCACGGAAAAACTTGTCCCGCAACGCGATGATTATTCGATGATAATGAATATCGGACGAACGCTACAGAAAGCGTGCAGATTAACCGTGACCGCCGCTCACTCCCCTCTTCCGGTTACCCCCCTTTTTACCAGACGCGAAATTATTCATAGCCAAATACACCCGATCGTCGATGAAGCGAGTGCCGACGCTGCTAAATACTTGTCGGGTGAATCGCCCGAAGTGCGATTCCGTAATTATCGCGTATTCGGCCGGATAAATAATTAACGCGTGTGCCATGCCCGGGAACAGCACGTATCTGACGATCGTCTGTCTCACAATCCACGACGATAATGCTGGCGTAACGCACCGCTTGCAATCTTTGCAAAACTCGCATTCCCGACACGACCGTTAGCTTTTCTTACGTGAAAGACGGGTGTCGGTCCGATAAAGATTCTGCACGAGACAACAAATTGCTTCATCATTTTATTCTACTTTTATATGTATTTTATATAATTTTTTTTTTTTTTTAAAGAAAAAAGAAAGTTCCATATTTATGGAAATTTATCGAAATGGCCAACTGCGAGTTACATAGATGATAAAAAGTTTCTGAAATTTTAATTTTGTGCTGATCTATTAAGATAACTATGGAATGCATGAAATGGAAAAATAATTCAAGTGAAAGATGTAATCCCAGAAAATTAAAATTGTCACGCAACGATCAACAGCGACCGAACGAAACACGTTAACTTGAACCTTTACCGTATCTTGAGCGCATTATTGTAAAAACTCCTAATTGGCCAGCCGATATCAAGTATGTGCGAACACATATCCTAGACACATCGTGAATTCTACGAATTTGGAAAAAAATAGCGAAAAAAGACGAAGAGCGCGTCACTTGTCACGAAACAATCTCCCTTTGAGACAGCGTTCCTTCTTCATTCCTTCTTCATCATCCTCCTTTTATCCATTTCTAAGACTTTTTGTGGCCCTAGTTTCATAGATTTCTTCACATATTTGAATTTTAGAAAGACTAGTGGTAAGGCCGACAGGAGCAGGGGAAACAAAGAGGAAGCTCCCTCGCATTGTTGCATACGTAATCGCGTGTATGCGTGCATGGAAGAGGTAAGCTCACGCAGAACTATAAAGACCATACGGCACCGGAGAGGGAAAGACGGAGCAAGGTGGCGACTCTGCTAAGTCACCAGCTTCCGGCGGCAGCGACGGAAGAAAAATGTCGAGCGTCGGGAACAGTCCTAACAGAATGGCTCTGCAATCGCACTATTCCTTACGGTGGCACAACCACCTCGCCCATATACAACGGGCATTCGAGGAGCTGCTGCACGCGGAGACGCTCGTCGATGTGACCCTGATCTGCGCCGACAGCAGCGTCAAGGCACACAAAGTCGTCCTCAGCGCCTGCAGGTGAGCTCGTAAGAGTAGCTTCCCCGTTCGCTGAATTTTTTTTTCGCTCAACAATCTCATTCTGATTCTCTTTTGTCCTTTTGTCCTTTCAACACGATCGGCTGAATCTTTATTTTCGAGATGCAGAAATCAAATCAATAAGAAATTACTGATTTATGGTTAATATTTCAAACAATTATTTTTAAATTACTTTTATCGTTGCAAGTTCGTAGAATGTAGCATTTATTGCTTCTGTACGTGTAAATGAGAAAAATAAATTTTTACCCGACAGATTTATGACAAACAGTAATATACTACACTCACGTTATTGTAAGTGAAATGTCTCGGTATCGATAAAAAAACGTTTGTAGAATAAGAAATATTAGTCCGACGGCAAAGGTTTAAACTAGTTTAAAGCTTTCTAAACTCTCCGCCTTTGCCGCATGTATCTCATGACAGTAACTTCCTACACTACTTGCCCCTTTAGCGGTTCCTCGCCTCGATTGAAAATGATTAGTCGCGTTTTATTGATTGGCGGAAGTGTACAGTGTATCTTAAAGAAGCGACGCGCACTGAAACCGAGAGTGGTTCTTGCGCTCGGCGGGTCTCTCTTATCCGAAGGAAAATTTCTTCGTCGCTTCTTACCTTCGTGGTTTACCGGGCGACTAAGTGCCGCCCCGCGCCGTCGTCTTACACGGTACCGCAACGCTCTTCTCGCTTCGCGCGGGACGTGTGACGTAAAGTTGACAACGAGCGAAAGTCTTGTACCATCTGATTGATTCGATCGGGGAAGGAGCGCTAATCCTTGCGGTGGCTTTTTGCCCGCGGTTTCTGGCCGTCGTTCTGTCTTACTGCGCGAAGACACGCAACGTTTCACGCCGAGACGCATGTAACGTTGCAAATAGCGCGAAGCAGAATTTTTCTAAGCTATTGTGCTGTAACAAAGTTAGCGTGAATCAATCAAAATGGAAAAACCTGGCTTCTTTAAAATAATCCCCGCTCAAATTTAGAGAGGAGTGATCTAATCCCAATTATATGGAGTCGTTTTTTTTTTCTGTTACAGTCCTTTCTTCGAGAGGATATTCGCAGAAAATCCATGCAAGCATCCCGTGATCGTGCTGAAGGATTTCTCGCATCACGAGCTGTCCACGCTGGTGCACTTCATATATCGCGGCGAGGTGCAGATCGCCCAGGAGGAGCTACCGGGACTGATGAAGGCCGCGGAGTGTCTGCAGGTGCGTGGGCTGTCATCGTCGGAGCCGAGGCCAGTGTCGACCGAACCCAGGCCGTCGTCGTTGGCGTCAACGCCGACGCGCGATCTCATCCTGGCCGAGTTACCGACGCCGGAAGTCGCGCGGCACGGCACCCCCGAGGAGGACGAGAACGCGCTGGAGAGCAGCACGAGGGAGCTAAAGCCCATCCTGTTTCAACCAACGAGGGACCATCCGGCCAAGCCGCTCATTGGCCACATGAACTTTGGTATTCGCGAGAGTTGCGGCTCGCCGTCGATGCCGCGCCGGAAACAGGCGCGCCCGCGCCGACGATCGGGCGAATTGCTGCCGCAAGATCTGAGCAGACGCTCGACCCCGCCGGTCAGCTCGAGTCCGTTGACGAGCGTCCTTAATCTCAGCGGCGCCCAGCACCAGGCGCAGCAACAGCAGCTGTTGCTGCAGCAATCTCAGTATCATCAACAGCAATCGATTAACAATGCGCAGAGTCAACAGCAACAGCAGGAGGACATGGCGGAGAACCTGTCGATGAAGAAACCCGTATCGCCGAGCGGGCTGGATCAGCATCACGTGAAGACGGAGGGCAGCGAGGCGACGAGCAGTCCGCGCGGTTCGCCGCTCACGGGAACGGGTCTGCTGCATCATCCGGACGGTCCCGTGCCGGACATCCCGGCGGCCGTAGCGGCGGCCGTGGCGGCGACCGTAGCGTTGTCGCTGCCGACGATGCCGACGTTGTCGCTGTCGCAACCGCATCCTCCCGAGTACCTGACAAGCCTCGGCCAGCTGACGAGCCAATGGCTGCCCGGGCATCCGCCGAGTCAACTTCCACCGCCGCCGTCGGCTCAGAGCCACCATCCGCGCGAGGACAGTCCGCACGGCTCCGGCAGATCTCATCCGTATCAGCAGCAGCAGCAACAAGAATCGGCGCTGCCACGACGCAGCGCCATGGCGATGTTCACGCCGACCCTGGACGGCGTGACGGCGCTGGGCGGCGGACTTTTCTCGCACCACGCCACTACGTATGACAGAAGCAATCTTCTCGCGGATTCACTTCTCACGGATAATTTTAAGCCGGAGGCGCTGCAGAATCTCTTCGGTACTCCCAGTCTCGGTCCTCCACCCGCCAAAAAAACAAAAAAGCATCGAAGTGATAGTGACGCGCCACGTAGATGGACTGATCACAATACTCGGGCACTCGCGGTCAACAGGCCCAAAGGGCAGCACAGCGCTCCGCGGGGAGGACCACCGAGGTCCTGGACGAATAACGAACTTACGCTCGCCCTGCAACACGTCTGGGAAAAGAAGCTCACGACGTCGCAGGCTAGTCGTATGTTTGGGATTCCCTACAACAGCTTGCTGATGTACGTACGTGGTAAATATGGAAAAAGTCTAAAGCTCGAGCAATTACGTAGGAACTGTACCGGCGCTAGTACCCCCGAAATCATGAATAACAATAACATCAAGCCCGTCCAGCAGTCCGCGCAGATGAGCCATGGGCTCACCGGCTTGCCGCTGCAGCATCCGGGAGACAACGGCGGATATTCCCATCGCGGTCTACTTGGCAGTAACATGCCGCAGCCGCAGAGCTTCTATCCGCCCGAGTATGCTACTGCATCCTTCCCTCTAGCAGTGAACATGGTGCATATGCTACCTCCGAGCGAGCAAAAGGCATACGAATCGTCCGCGACGCCGGGCGGCGACGGGGGCGGGAGTGGGTGCGTAGGAAGTGGGGGAGGGGACGGAAGCGGCAGCAGTGGCGGTGGTGGCGATTTGACGAACTCGCAGACCAGCGAGACACCGTCCCCCATTGTTGATCACCATCATCAGGAGTCGTCGATGCAACCGCAACCAACGCAATCGGCGCCCGCGTTGCTACAGCAGAACGGTTCCGATTAGGATTAAGTGGAACTGTTTGGCTGAAACGGTACGTTCTTGTATGTTGATGTTAAGTGATGATTGATGATTGATAATTTGTTACCTTTGCCCATCAAGGGCTGGGCGGATAGTCGATTAGTCCTTTGGCTGCGAATATCATACATAATATGTGATTAGTCATTGATTGTTATAAATCCGCCAACATTATATTATGTCGCCAATGCGACAATTTAGCTAATTATCCTGAAAGCATTTTAGAAGATTTGAGATTAGTTGAGATTGAACTTTTTTAAAATGTCCACTGGCATCAAGATTATCGCTTTTATGCCGTACTCGCATAAATGAAAATACTTATAAAGTTTTCAATTTTCTTCAATTAACAAGACAATTATTAATAACAATTGTCAATCCAGAAAATCGATCTGAGTCTTCTTGAAATATATTCTATTTATTGTTAAACACAAAAATCTAAAAGACACATTTAAAAAATACAGTTTTTTAGATTTTTGTATTTAACATTTGAAAAAGACTCAAATCGATTTCGGATCATGTTGTAATGTGTTTTTTATAAGTAAAACAATATATATATAATCGAAAGAATATATATATATATATAATTATTAATTTTAATATATGTAAATATATACATGTATATAATTATGTATATTAATTAATAATAAATTATATGTATATATATATTTATACATCGATTTGAATCGAATGCAGCAACACGTCAGCTATAATTGGAGGATCCATCTGTGGATCTTGGATATTTTGACGAAGCAGTTTCACATGCCGCAGCCAGAGGGTTAATCGCGCGATAGTTAATTAAGCGACTCCCTCCGTGAGGCTCCTCATCGCACGGGGGTTATATAGATTTACACGCGCGCGATTCAACACAAGACACTATCCTTCACAAGACTGACTTTTACCAACCGACTCGCTGCTCTCCGCAGGGTACACTCTCGATGAACATTCGAGCTTTGCTCAATCCACGCTTAAGCGCCATTTAACTGCTCTCCGCTCGTTTCTGTGCTTGCCACTTGGGTTTCGTTGTTGTGTCTTTCCTCCGTCGGTGGTTGGGCCGCGTGTAGCGGGATTTTTACCGTTGTCAAGAACAGTACTACAAGAGTTTTTCGTATAGTTCATATAGTTTGTTGCTCGGTGAATACAACTTTGAAAACCGGCTCTTGGTAGATGTCCATTCAACAAATTTCCTTTCCGAGAGAACGTCTCTTTAAATAAAAATCAAATTAAAAGTAAAACTTTTAGTCGTCAAAATTGAATCTTGATAGCAAAATCTTCGAGCATACATTCCGCCTTCGACGTTCGAGCTCGTTCAATCGAACTCGCCGACGATACCGCAGATCGTCGTCTTGTTTTAGCGTCGTTCTCAGTTATCAACTCTTTCTTGGCAGTTGTGATTTGAGGATTGTCGGATCTTTTCGCAATAATGAAATGGCATCGAAAACATTGCCGACGCTATCGCGAGTGGCTCTCGGCGCTACTGCTACAAAATAGTTCCTGCTGCAAAAGCGATCATGTACTAAATAGTATTTGCTAACGGCTGAACAATACGATGTCTGCTACGGTGGACTTACGATCGTCGGGGAAAGCTCGCACGGCCCGTTGTCAGTGTAACGGGCGCCTCGAGCGGAAAATGACGATTATGTTTATGATAGATAAAGAATCTGAGGTGAAATAGAACGAAACTTTTTTAGTGGCGAGATATATGGCGAATAATTAACGATAATACGTCGAGAAGCTCCTTTCAAATCGTCTCCAATTCAAAAAAGAAAGAAGATAAAACATATAATAGTTGAAATAATTATACAAAATATAAATCAAATAGACTAGATATTATACTCAACTGCTCAACAAAAAAATAAGAACAAAAATAATCGTTTTCTGTAGTTTCTTTGGACGTTAAATATAATTCTATTTATCAAATTGTTCCATCATGTCACAATTTTGAGAAAATTAAAGTAAAAGTTGCAAAACAGCATTGTAATTTGGCATATTATAATTACGATATTTTTTTTATTCTTTTTTATATCTTGCATAAAAAAAATTTATTGTGTCGATTATAATTAAAAAGATATTGATGATTAACATTAAATCTATTACATTAAAATTATGACGTACATAGACATTAAGAATCGTTTATCAAATTTCTTTAATTAATATAATTTTTATTCATTTTAACTTATTGAAGAAGTAGAGAACTTGATTTACATTAATTACTAATGTCATTCATCTACACATCCATATCTCCTTTTATCCTTTCAAACTTTTCTAATATATCCATCATCAATTATCCTAAGTAATTGTAAACTAAAACTTAACTTATCTATTTTCATCTCTCTTCACAGCTTTATTTTTTTCACTGTCTCTAAGTCTAATCTTGAAAATTTACATTTTTCCTTTATCCCCCTTATCTCCTTTTTTTTCTTTCCTTTTCCGTTCGTATAACTTCCTGTTCTTTCTGTTTCTTTATCAAATTCATCATTCCAAACTGTTTTTAATTTCCCCCCTTTATTTTTTCTCTAAATTTTTAAACTACTCGCGATTTTACAGTTTTTTATATGATGACTCATATTATCTTTCCCTTGATCACATACTATATATATCCTATCCTTTTCCTCCAACTAATATTTATTATCCTTTTTTTATATTAGTTTTTCACAGTCTTACTAAAGCTCTGATCCTATTCTTCATTTTTATTCTTTTCTTCTTCAACATTTTTTAATTATGTTATTCAAATTTAAAGTTTTTTGAAGTCACTGAACATTAATTTAATATTAAGGTTGATAAATTCAAAATTAAAAAATGATCGAATTTTTATATCAGCTACATTGGCCCTACTGTTTTAAATGTATCAATTTTGATCAAATTAGTATTCAATGGCCTAAAAACCCTTACATTTAACTAACATAATTAAAAAATATTTAATAGCTCTTAATAGTTTATATAAATTGCAACTTTGATATAATAGATTCTCTGTTAATCATCAATACTTTTTTAACTATAATTGACACAACAAAAACTTTTCCAGTATGTCATATATCGTATCTATAATATATCCAAATATACTAAAATAATAAATTTTTGTAACTTTAACGAATTTCTTAAAATGACATGCTAGAATAATTCGGAAGTTGTATTCAACGTTCAAAAAATTACGGATACAATTATTCTCATTGTCAATTTTATCTCGAAAAAAAAATATTTTTTTGTTGAACGATGTAATAGGATGTTTTAATACACTATTATAATATTGACTTGCAATATTTTTCTCTCTTTTTTTTATATGAAAACAAAAATCTTATCAGATAATTTTTATATTCTTTCTTATTATTACAACGTATATTAATTGGAAATTAATTTGCAATTTTAGTTATTATGTATATGTATTATGTACGTATATGTATAACATAAATCAGGTTCGCGGCCAGTTTGCACTTTTCAGCCGGTTTTTCTTATTGCTATCCTTCCTGTTTCGTAGCATATAAGCTGCTCGCAGAGATCAAAGACGCTCAAACGCAGAAACGATATTAGGTGTAAATCGTATAGGCGTTTAGGAGCACGTTGCCTATATTTATCATTTATAAAATTATTATTATTATTAACAGTGAACACAGTACGGGGCAACATGCTCCTAAACGTCCATAAGATTTATTATCGTTAATATCGTTTCTGAGTTCGAGTGTTTTTCGTCTCTACAAGTAGCCTACATGCTACCTGAAACGAGAAGAATGGGGATGGCAGTAGAAAAAATCGGCTGCAGGCCCGATATAAATAACTCATTATTAAATAATATTATATCTAAATTAATAACGAATAATCAATTGGACACTAAAGAAACCTTTCTACAATATTTGACAAGTAAAATTTAGTATTTGACAACTTATTTTAAATTGTTATGATTACGTGTAATATGCACATTTTATACATTTCAGATTTAAATTTAATTATATATGATTAACTATAACTTGAAATTTCTGAATTGAATTCGAAATCAACGAACATTATACGTTGCCGTAACACGATATAATAAAGTTCTTTTAGTTTAATTTAATTTATTCTTAGCGTGTAAATTGATTTCAGTTTATGATTCAATGAACTTTAATTTAAAAATTATTTCTACTTTAATTTACTTTTACTTTTAACTTGTAGATTAGTTTCAATTTATGGTGCAATATTTTTTTAGTTTAAAAACAATTCCTATTTTAATAGAAATGTATGTTTCACGTATTGGTACACGGTTCTTAAATGGAGCTTTTCGAATGTAATTGAATAACGAAACGAGAGTATCATTGACACAAAATCGAACGTCACTTTCGCGCGAGTCGTCCGCAGCCCTCTTCTTACTTCTGATAAAAAACAATCTTGCCGAATTGCGCGACGGACGTGGATGAGGCAATAACAGCGACAACTTGCCAAGACTTCCTGTTTGCCAATCCCCCGAGAATCTTATCCGTTGTCAGCATGCTCCAGTACGCATAATTCTTAAGGACTTAATTCGTTTACTCGATGGCAACACGTTACGTCTGTAAATAATATTTTTAATTGTTGATCGTTTTATTCTGCTCGCTTCTTTCTGTTCGAGTCTTACGCGACACGTTTTGAAAAATCTAACGACACGAGCAGAACGAAAAAATCGCGCGATCTATCGAGACGCGAACGACTATCTCTGGTTTGACTCGTTGCGAATGGATAATTCAACGAGGCAAGCACGCGCAATCGTCGATCTTAGCGAGTACCGAGACGCGAAATGCTTTTCAAGGGAACTTGAGGATCGACAACGGTATAATTTCGGAGAGTTCAATTCTCGATCACACGAAAGAGACATGAAAAATGCGTTCGCGCGGTGTCTGCAGCACTGAAATTCACCGAAATCATACTGATCTGAATATCCGAAAGCAAGAAAGGAAAGAGAAAGAGTATAAATAATGGAACAAACGCGTTGAACATACTTTTAATCGTAGACCACAATTTCACAACAATATTTCGACAACCAGACGGAAGCGCAGGGTAACTAACACATCAGGGATAGCCACAGACAAATCTACGATAGATAAAGAAAATGCTACATATTAAATTGTAAAGGTAATGGTAAACGATTACTTAGGTAATTATTAAAGTTATAATAACGATATGATTATTTCGTTAAAGAGATTAAGAAGATGAAAAAAAGGGGAGGAAGTGGAGGGAAAGAGGGACAAAAAGTGAATGAATAACAGAAACAAGAATCATATGATAGAATTCGTTATGTCACACTCTTTACTACTCCTAGAGAGAAACAGGATAAGATATATTATGAGAAAATAATAATTAATAACGAATAATAATAATAGCGATTTAAGTAGAGCGTAAACGACAGACGGAGCGTATAGGTGCGACACGGGGTTTGAAGTGAATATTAAAAAGAGAGAGAGAGAGACCACAGGTTTTCGGACCCCATCCCCAAAACAACCTGTACAATACAAACTGATATTATTATTGATTATTAATACTATATATATATTATATATATTATATATACAGGGTGTTTCAAAAGAGTTTATAACTGCTCCAGCGGGCTGTACCGTCGCGTCGGTTCTCGTCTCGCTTGACACAAGCGCATATGTATACAGATATATAAATAGTATTATACTAACGAGATGCTCATAAATTGTCACATTACATCACCTTGTTGCATTGAGATAAATTATCCAGTGAAAGGCTTTAATTTGCCCCAATTAAAGTGCATCTAATTTGCTAGAAATACCTGGAAATACTTGTTATCTGTTAAAATCTTATTACGAATATTTTCTGAAAAATGATGAAATTTCTATAAAAGAAAGCAATCTAGGAGCTTTTTCTGTTTCGTAGAATTCAAATTAAAATTATTTTTATTAAGAATGAATAGTAATGACTATAAATATTTCGTTTTTGTTTCTATAAATAATTTATTTTTGTTTCAATCGAGCATCATAAAATTACACTCGGACCTTTAAGATGGTACAGCCACGTTGAAAATGGTTTTAACAATTTTTTATCCACTCTGTTGACAAGAGAGAGCGAGACAGAGAGAATGAGAATGAGAGAAAGAGAGAGAAAGAGAGAAAGAAAGGATGAGTAACAGAGAAGTAGGATTATATCTTAACTGTATGCGACAAATCGCGCAGAGTTAAAATACAATTAAACAATGACTGTTCGTATGCATATAGGAATGCGTGCGAGAGCGTATATAAATATTATCTATAGGTCTATTTGTGATAGGCACCACATGTGCAGAATTCAGTATTATTTTGCAGATGATTGGAAAAAGAAACGGTCGGTTTTCTTTTTCACTTAACGTTTTTGTTGTTCGTAGACACCCCTTTAGTATATTAAACATTAAGAGAACTTTCTCCTATTGCGATGTTTATCGTCTCTCGGCTCTCTCGCGAGAGGCGACGCGCAAAGCTTTAAAGGAGGGAGAAGATGAGAATATCCTAAGAGTGAAAGAGTGAGAGAAAGGAAAAGAAAGGGAGAGAGAAAGAGAGAGTGAGAACGCGTGTGAGAAAAAAAGAAGATAGCGAGGGGGGAGGGGGACATGTAGGCACACACAGGCACGAAGAAAAAGGAGCATTATCATTGTCGCATAGGGTGTGGATAGAGAGACGCGTATCGATTGGTTACTTCATTATAACGAAAGGATAACACATGTTAAATACAAGTAACGCATTATTAATTGATTTTATTTTGTCGTATTGTTTTATTTGTGTTGTAATGTCATGTTAAGGTCGGTATACGTTAACTAAAGTGACTAAACAGCGTAACAAGTTTTAGATAAATTCGATTTTAATTTTATTCGCTGTTTATTCACTTGCATAGTTACACGCTCGACAAAATCGGCACCAATATCCGCGGTAATAATAATTACACAATTGAATTCTTATTTATTAATTATATAAAATATATAAAGATTTTTATTAAAATTTAAAATTAAACTCAGGCTATGACTATGTATGAAAGAAATATAAAAACACAAGATTTATATCTAAATATTGATATTATATGTTTTTGATTGAACATTAAATAATACTGTCCAATTATTTTTATTATTAGAAAAATGAGATTCATAATGAAACGCAAATAATGTTCATTCAAACTTAAAAAGAGCTTTTACTTCTAATGAGTTAAATTTTCTCAACTACATTGATTAAACATGTCTTATTTGATTTAGTAAATACTACGTACTTCTAAATTTTCAATCCATCTTCTAACTCATATTATAATTTGTTATAATAATTTTACATCGCGTTGCAGGATGTTTGTAAATTCAACTCTTTTGTAAAAAAAAAGATTAGGTTGTTTATAAAAAAACTCAGATAGGCATCGATATTGACTGACGAACGGAGAATATTTTATTTTTCAGGAACTTCGCCTCGCGAAGCCACCATTTTAAGTTCCTACAGTACAGTACGACGATAACTAATACAACTTTCCAGTAACTAAAAAAGAAACGGGAGTAGTATTATCTTACTTATTGCATAAGGGAAAGTGATAAAGAGAGAAAGAAAAAAAAAGAGACAGAGTGAAAGCGAAGGAGAGAATGGGAGAAATTGTAGGAGAGAAAGAGAAATTATAGGTGAAACAGTGAAAAACAAGAGGATATGCCTCCGCAAAATATTATTTTTAATTTTATGTAATCTACATGTACATAAGATCAGAGATAAACGCGCTGTCGATTATTTATGCGTAATATATAGGTATACATACTATATATATATATTATACATATTATACATATACGTATATTTATCGATAATTGTGCGTCGCGAGCATTGTTCTTCGAATACAATCTTTGATCGAATGAGCATTGAGAGGCGAAAAACAGAAACACAAACGACGAAATAGGCGAGCACATTGTAAGAACGCGCGGTTTCTGCGTCGCGATTACGTAAAAATGCGACATATGTAACACTCGATATTCTTACATAATGGCGTTGTTACTGCTAAGTGGGTCAACAACGATCAAATTCACACGCAAGCTTTAGCTGATATTTGATTCGGTCTCGATAGCCGCCGGATTTTCCCGCCGAATACAAATCGAATGGAAAGTGCATTGCGTTGTGCACGCGGTCGCTGGAAGATGGCGTTGAAGCACGCTCGTGGGGAATCCCGTGGACTTCTCCGCCGGAAGGAATTTACCAACCGGCGGCACGTCCGAACAGTCTGAAGTTTGTCGAGTTATCGATGGTCCGTACGAAAACTTGTTTCCCATCGTCGCTTTTCGCGGTCGTTACTTCACGCACAGGAAAGATTTACCCTTCCCAGATGATTATTTCTTCCTCTAACGCGTTTATCATTTTCCATTCGATGAATGACGACGCCGCATCGATACCACCGACGCAGAAATCGCCGTTTCAAAATCTCATCAAGGACTCCATATTGTATAAAGAAACAGAAAAAAAACCGGAAAAAACGAGAACAGATGAAATAGTTACTTGCATCGGTTGTGCTGTCACGTAGTTCCTAAATCGCCCTAGCCTCGCCCCGAGCGCATGATAAAATAACATACGAGCGAACGAATGAATGAACGAATGTGTGAGACTTATTATTTCGGAGTACGGTATATAAGTGACATACCGCTCCTTGTTCCAGGTCTTTTTGTTTTCGCGTAAATACTTATCGAAATTATGATTGTCATCCATTTTTCTATCCTGTTTGGAAGCCTAAAATCCGTTGTAACAAATCTTACCAATTCCTCAATTTGCCGTCATACATAGACGTAAATATTTTTAATATATTGTTATTTTTTAAATAATATTTTCTTCTCGAAATGTTTTAAAATAATTTTTTATCCTGTCCTTTGTCAATAGTAGCATTTTTATACATTATTTTAAACATTATTTGAGGATCCTTTTTCAATTATGTATGTGACAAATTCTATTACACTTTGTAAAAAAAAATAATCCGGCTACAAGATATTGATAAAAAAATATTTGTTAGTGAGATACGCACAATCGTATCACAATTAATACCGTAATTTCGATAATTAGGCATGCGTTTTTTTATGCAAACGTGTTTATGAATGTCGTATTTGACACATTCGTGAGAATGAAAAAGGAAGAACAAAGACCGGTATTCTTACCTCGCTTTTAGGCGCGATTTAAGTAAAAGCGTCTGTCATACGCGAATTAACGTGTCGAGAGGACGCTTTTAGCTAAAGTCGTCTCCCCAAAAGCGTGGTATAACCGACGTAAAGAGCGACGCGCTGGTACACAACTATATATACCGTTTCTCGTAAGAAGCAGAATATGTAGATACCGGTGCATCGTATTTTACCGTACGACGAAAGAGAAGTGAGACCAAGAGATCGAGGGTGTGTGAAAGAGAGACAGAGAGAACGGTGTGTGACGTGGGTGTATCGAGAGCCGCGAAAAAGTGCATAGAACGTGTGATAACTATAGTTCGGTGTGTGCGACACGACGATGCGAATGAGAAATTGTAGAAAACGAGAGAACGAGAAAGCGGGATCTCGATTACAGAAGCAGCACATCGCAGATTATAATATAATGATATATTTATACTAATTACAACTGTACCATAACGATTATAATACTACTTATTATATTATACAGAGCCGCCGCCACCCAGTATATTTTTTACAGGTTTACATTGTATTACAGTTTATAAAAGTTTGATATACAATAAAAAAAGGAACGATTACCTAAGCGCAGCGCGCGCCCGCGGCGGCAGCCGGCGCGTCCCGTCTATTTATAGGGTGGGAACAGCCGAACGATTAAGACGCCGCGGCGCGCACTGCGTCACGCTATAACTACAATACTTCCGAGTGTTGGAAGATCGACGCCACGACATGAGAGAGAGAGATACGCGATGATAAATCGCGGTACACTGTCGCGAGATGATTCGGCTCGTTCTGCCGAATGTAAGGCATTATTCTAACTGTATTGTCAGAATAAGGCTTTTCCTTTGGCCAAATACGCGAATCAATTAACGGCTATTAATTTCACAAAGCACAAATCGTTTGGTTTGGGAGACAGTCTGGGAAAAGTAAGAAGGAAGGAATTTATTCTTGTCAGCTGGCCTTTTATGAATAAACAGAGTTTCTTTCTTTTTCGCAAAGAGAAACTTTAAGAAAGATATATGTAAGCTTCGAAGGGAACACACATTACGCGCGATTGGCTTCGAGCTTCCAACCCTCGCTCCGATAATGGATAAATGAACGCTACATAACTTGTGATACGTTTACCGCTGGTTACTACAGAGACTTCCTAGCCGATCCTACGACAGGCTCGGCACCACTAGTTCACTCACGCACACGACTCAACGTTTATACGGATTTATTATTACAGATTTATTGATTAATATCGAATTATTGCGTATAACGGTAATTAAATTAGGTGAAATATACTTAAACGGGGAGAACCACAATGTGAAAACAGGAAAACAGTTACAATGCGAATCAATTATATGGTGTGAATGCGCACACGAGGCTAGGACGAGGCTAGCTACCTAAACCCCACGTTCATTCTTCGGATTACATGTAACATGCGGATTACATACACATCGTACACATACATTCATACGCAGACACACAGACAGATCCAATCATATTCACTCTAAACCCTAATAAAATCTGTACATACCATTGCAATGCTTGTTGTATTTTTTCCATCCCCATTTTTGTAGAAAATATATATTAACTTTTCTTAACATGTTTTGAAAAATTCTTAATTCTAGTAATTAAAATTAAGTGTAAAATATATTTCGTTTTCGTTTCAAGAATTATAATAGTATTTTTTGTGATGTATTCTAGATGTTCTTGTCTTATAGGTCACCACTGACATCAGAGAGAGAAAGAGAGAGAGAGAGAGAGACGAGATGTTAAGTATATTTGCCCTGATTTCATGTTGTATCGTTTAACACTCCGCCAATTATGTCAATTAATTGTCGAGATGTTCGATGATAGCGCGGTCAAGTCACAACGGGATCACCCGTAGAGCGTATGCGAAGTGTGCAACGGAGAGATAACTCGCCTCCCTGCTCACCTGCCGCCCGCCTTTCCCCCTTTCGACCCGCAGAAACGCAGCCGGTGGATCGCTAAATGGTCGATACCTACGCATAGCCACGGGTAACCGGTTGTCACTCAGATTGATGAGCAGTCGAAGCAGTTTCGAAGCAAATTATTGTTATTCCGATTACATAATAAGCTCGGGAGTAAGGGTGAGAAGGGGGAGAGAAGAAAGGAGACAGAGGAAAGAGGATCGATGACGCGATAGAACGAAAGTAGCCCTTGGTGCTCGAGGTAGGACAAGAGAGGGTGTATAAGTTTAAAGAAAGACGAAAAAAGAGCATAGAGTGCGAATAAAGGAGGAGAGGGAAAGAGAGTAGGCCCAAAAGAGCGGACCGAAAGAAAGAAAGAGAGAATGAGAGGAGGGGAGAGGAGAAGACGGAAAGAGACGGGGATGGAGAGGCCGAATCTGAAGGAGTGGAAGCATAATTTCGAGGGGGCTTGGGCCAGGAGGGCCGGTTCCGCGAATTCGCGTAATCGATTCCGTCATGTCGCGGACCACCCGGGCACGGTCCTAATAAATAAGTAATACGTCGGTTGTGAACCGAAAGATCGAGATTCCGGGAGGGAGGGCGCGCGGGCCCCGGTATGCATTGTTAACGTGTGTTACGTGCATACTCGCGCGCGCGCGCGCGAGATCTCTCTCTCTCTCTTGTTCAGTCGCTCACACCAACGCGCACACATTTTCTCGGGCCCACTTTTGAGTGATGCGCTGCCTGAAATGAAGCGTGCACTATGCGTCCTGGCGACAGTCGCCGATCCTATCAAGACGCGCCGCGTCCTAGAATTATCATCACGTACGCTACCGAAGCAATTAAAATTGGGAAGCTGTGAATTATGTATTTGTTTACTGTTTAAATAAAACTTTTTTTTAAATTAATTATTCGTCTATTAATCTCTATTGTAAGTGAAAATTTGTACAATTGTAACAAAGAAATTAACATAAAATAAATTAATTTTATAATATTATAATTATAATTTTACATATATATTATTGTTATTAACATAAATTGCTAAAAATAAAAAAAACCAATAATATATTGTAAACGAAACCATATATTTCATTCGTAGGATAGACATATCATGTTGCACATTCTAAAACTTGCAATGAAAAATAATTGTCGTTGATTAAGAGATGAATAATTCAGATATACAACATGAATCACGACTTCAGACATACATGACTTTGTAAGAAACGATTTTTGCGAAACGACACTCGCCAGAGATTTGGAAACTTGGGAAATCCTGATTGATTCGTTGTCAGATAACTTTCACATATTGAGAGCCGATACGTTACCAACGGAAACGTGAGAATAACGTTCTGCAAGAAAGCGAACGGGCCGAGGGAGAAGTGATGTGACATATCACACACGCGTGTATTCGCTCGAATTTCTACGGTCTTTGCAACACTTTGCTCTCGAACTATTTTGAAGATACCTATAAATACGTGCATGCCATGCGCAATATACGACAAGTGCTCCCGCAGACGGCAAACATGCCGTATCTGGCCTACCGGCTTAAGTAAAATCAGTCGCGTAGCGAGAAATTATTAACCGCAACTCGTGTATTGCGCATACACGTACACATGCGTATGCACGCGTTGCGTTCAAGGCCGTTCCCGAAAGATACATCCCACGGTGCGCGAGGTTTAAATTGAATGTTTAATTACTCGAATAACATGCGCGCGTGGTCCGTCGCTGCGACAAATTTTTAAAACAGTTCTACATGGGAAGAAAAACCAAGCCGCCCACACGAATTCATTCGCGTGGGAGTGTTTTTATTTCTCTCTTGCGAAATAAAATCTATTAATGAATTTACTTGTGACGTCTTCTGATTGAAAAATCTACGTCCACACTTGTTAATGCTTTTTCAATTGTGCTCCTCGATAAAAAAAAACAATGTTTCGTATGTACGTTAGACAGATGAATTAAAGAGAAGCATTTTTATTATGAACTGTCGTCTGAGAACTGTTCTCTAAAAGGCTGACTGACAATGAATCATTGTCTCGGAGCCACAAAAACAATAATTATCACGCTATGTAACGGAGACGTTGCTCTTAACAGTTCAATGCCCACGGTAATTAACAAAAAGCGTAAAATAGTATTGCAAAATGTTTATTGAAAGAGAATCGGCAATAAGAAGGACAAATTTAAATTTCTACTAAGAACATATATTAAATATAAGAATTCAGTTTAAAAAAATATATAGAATAAAGTCGCTGATTGTGGAATACTATACCTATTTTTGGAAAAAAGTATATTTAAAAAATGCTCAATAATCGCACTGTTTTTCATACAAAGCTCTAAAAGTATTGTTAATATAATAGCTATAATTTTAAATCAAATTTATATCAATTTTTTATTTTTATTATTTTTGTAAAAAATAAACTTTTTCGGTGACCAACAAAATTGTAGCTTAATGTATATGGAATACATGGGTACTTTAAATAAAATAGTGGAGACCTTTCTTAAAAAATTTACCTTACATATATTCAACTTATTCTATACTTCATTTTCTAATTCTATTAACTTATTCTATACTTAACTCTAATTACATAAATTAAACGATGGATATACATTTATTCGGTTATAATCACGATATTCCACATTAAGTAGAACTATTTTATAATCTGCGACTTTATTCTACTGTATAGATACTAAATTAATTTACTAACAAAGTAAATAGAGCTAAACGTATTTTTTGATAGAATTAGAAAAAACCACTCATTTGGTCTTATTACTTCTTTCTTAATTTATTAATATTTTCTAAATATAACCTGCCCGTGTCATAGCTTGTATATTTAAAGTACAAAAGTTACAATTATATTTATTATATATTTTATTCGTTATTTCAACTACAAGATCGTTCCATTGTTTAAATTCTCGTACTCCAGCGTGTTCGCTGCGCGTATACGCATACAAACGCATTCTAAATAAGATCTAAGGGTGTCAATGCGACACTCGACACCCTTGAACACGTGTAACACTTGGAAGATGTCGGCGAGTCCTCTGTCAGAGTCAGTATTACGAGGTAGGAAACACCTAAAGCGGGGTAGGTCTTCACGCTGCAGAGAGCAGGGGGCGGGAATTGAGGAGGGGAGCGAGCTATTCGAGCAAGTTAGGCTCAATAAACAGGTGGATCATCGAAGCCGACATTCGAGGCTCTTCCAATCGAGCGATGAAGCGAATAATACACACAAGCCTTGCAGTGAGGGAAAATTTTTCGTGCAGGTTACTCCCGATAAACGCATTTTTGACTATTTTTTTAAGGAGTCGGTGAAGAACAAAGGCAGCTTTAAATAATAAGAAAATATTTTTAACATAATTTTATTAATATACAGTTTATCGAAAAGAGATTATATACGCGAAACTAAAATTATATGTTTTATATATTAATGGATGCGTTAATATATTTTATAAATATAGAAGCAATGAACAATTAAACAACACAATTGTTCAATATGTAAATTTGTTATGTATGTATATAATATACAAATAAGTATTATAAAATATGCAAAATTTTTATAGACAATAAAAGGTAGCCTTAACAAATACCTCGATGAAATTTCTTAATTGGACTTATTCCATTCCATATGTAATTAAATTTCAATCCTTTTTTTAAATAAGAAACTATATAAGAAACTATATATCGTCAAATACGATCGATTAGTCAATTTTTGCTGTAGTTTGGGAAACATACACACGAGAAGTTTCAGACGGTGTTAAATTTAGAAATTTCGCACGACAGCATTAGCTACGGCGATCTTTGTTCTTCGTTTTGCGGTTAGAAGTCTCGCATTTCACTGTTTTCTGACCTGCAGGGTAGTCTTTGATTTTCTGTAGTTATATATTGAAAAAATCGCGTATTCTCGTTTCAGTTTTATTGATTACAACATATAAGGCGCAAGTTCTCTTAAATTTTATCTTGCAAATTTATTGTAGTATGAAGTTTAATGGAAATTAATTTCACAATTTTATAAGCAACTACTATGCGATTATTCAGTTAATTTTATATGCAATATCAACGTATAACTTATAATATTAATGAATTAAAAGGCAACATTAATATTATGAGAAAGTGTTTGTCAAACTTGCATGTTACAAGATACTATATAATTTGATATCACATTGTAAGGTGCTTAACAATAACGTCTATGAGAACCGTATTTTTGGCATAAATACCCGAAATTTTTGCTCGTAAACGTATTTTTTATTTGACGCTGAATCGACTAGCGGGCCAGCGTAGGGCCGCACATTCAATGGAAATTTATGCGAGGGCCCCGCCCCCTCTTTCTCGCAGAGGCCGAGAGAACTCGGTCGATGGATACGGGCGCCAGCTTCGCAGACTCTATCTGGGCCCTTTACGAGCGTCCAATTGCCTCCCTTTCGTCCAAGTCGACGAACGGTATACAAAAATCGTAGATTGCTGGGCGCATAGAAATCAACACCAAAGCACATCTTAGAGACTTTTAAAATAGTGCAAAAACTAATCGATTTACGAAACATGTCAGTTTATTGGTAGAAATCGAATAATTTTATTGAAGATCATTTCAGATTATTTTATTTTAACAATTATCATTTAATGCTTATTTGAATATTTATATAAAATAATAAAATAGAAACAAAAAATTCCAGGTATAAGAAGGGTAGAGATTCGGATGTATGGCGAACACTATTACTATTAAATACATTGCAACAGAAGAATATGCTGCAAGCCAGCGTTGTATTTTAATAGAACTAACGGTAATCAATAGCATTTACGAAGACAATATTTCGTTAACTCCGATAACGAACCGGGATAATGAGCACTGACCGTCTATTAACCCTCGGCCGTATAAGAAATGAAAGAGGGATCTCTCCTTTCACTATCATTCTGGAGTCGATAAGCAACGCCGTTTTTGGAAGCAAACCGTTTGAGTACGAAAACGGCCATCGTTGAACGCCTTTTCGCCGCCGCTCCGCGGAGCGGCGGCGGCGGCGGCGGCGGCGGCGGCAGCATCCCGCGGGTCCGGACCCGGGCCCGGGCGGCGCGGCGGGCTCACAAAAATGACTGCCAAAAAAGGCCCAACTTCATGAAGTCGGACCGTCACTCATCGTGGCGAATTGGCTTCCACGGCGCAACAATGTAACACGATGTGTGCATAACGATGCCCCGCACGAATACAGACGTACGCGTGTAACGAACGGTACGAGGCGAGGGCGAGCACGTGGTGGGCGCGTGCGTGTGCGTGCGTGCGTCGTGTATGTGTACCGTTAAATATCAAAGGATCGAATTTAAGCCGATTCTTCGAGTTAGATAAAAGTGAAATAATATTTTGTCACTTTTTAATCGCATGGTTGAAATTATCGTTTCAACTCAAAATGCAATTAACATGTTATTTCAATTGTTTTGTCAATTAAATTAACGACATATCGAGTAGGAGCAGCGGCGGTATGCGAAAGGATTGAAATCGAGTATAACTTGACATTAGGAATTTAACAATGTACAGGCCAGATCGCCACTCCGGCACATGGCGATCGGGTCTACCCCGCACGGGAGTAAAGGTTTTACCGATGGCGTATGCCCATACGCACGTAGCATGTAGACAGAGGTTCCCACACCGCAGGCCATGATTTATTGGCCTGCCACTCGCCAGACCTGCTGTCATCATCGTCCCATAGTTGGTCCATGATACAGCGCGCCGTGCCGTATATAACTTCCCTCTATGCACGATCTCTTCGCGTCATATCGGCTCCTTCTTTCCTCGCGCCCCGTTGATACAGGAAGGCCGTTTCGCTGCGCCGCACCGCGCCTCTTCGCCAGCTCCCCTCTAGTCCGTCCACCTTGTTTTACCTTAACCAGCCGATACCCACCGCCGTACGAAGCCGACAATCACCTTCTTTCTCATCGTGAAGATGTTGCCCGACGTGGGTGGGAGGTGCGAATTTCGCAAACTCGATCTGGATATCGTTATCGCGCGTTATTCCCGAGGTTTACGATCAATCTTATTCTTCTGAAGAGAGAAGTATTCATGAAGATTAAAAGTCAACCGTGGAAAGAAATCAAACTGGGTAGGCGGAGAGATTCTCCTGGAATAATGCATTCGCGAAGATTAAAAGACAAACGTGAAAAGAAATCAAACTGGAAAAATGGAAGGGAACATTTAGAGTTTAAAGCCATCGCGTTCAAGAGAAACACGTACTTGTATATAATTATATTTAGAAGCAGTTTGAAAGAACAATGATAATAAAAAAAATATTTGAAGACCGGTATTTAACGGCGCGTAGTTGGCTGAGCGAAAAATGTACTCGAAGAAATTATTATGCAAAAAAAAGATCTAGCATTGACCGTTTAAGGCTGTTCCTATTATTAGTTGATTAAAAAAAATACTTTTAAAGAATTAGAATTTGATAACCAAATAATTTAATTCTTGTGCACATAATAAATTCAATGAAGAACAGGAGATACATTGTTAAATATTAAAGGTTCAAATTTAAATCAATTCCTTAAAATAAATAAAAGTAAACAATATGTCGAAATTATTATTTTAACGCAAAACATGTTATTGAACTCCAATTTTTTAATTGAATTAACGATGATATTAAATAGGAGTAACCGCGACCTTGAGGAATATAATTAAAAATTATTAATTAAATACAATTTGACATTAAGAATTAAACAAGATAAATTTGTTTAATTCGGATGGTCAACGATAGACGAGGAGAATTACTTTTGTTAACAATGTAAAGTTGCGAATTGGATTAACGGGCATATAAACCCGCGAGAAGGTAATAGACTCATGTGAGGTCATCAGGCAGGAAGGTGAAGGGCAGGGAGAAGGAGGGTTTCTATCTGAACCCGGGGGGACGAACGTTGTCCGATTAGGAACTTGGTTTCGTCGGCCGCCGGCGTGGTTTCTTAGACGGCGGCGGCGGCGGCGGCGGCGGTGGCGGCGGTGGCGACGGCAGTTCGCTCGC
>VBVQ01002212.1:0-26772 GCA_011636635.1 Tetramorium simillimum | reverse complement strand
TACAAATTGCAAATTAAATCTATAGCGAACATAAAAGTTTCTGAAGAATACTGTTACATCCACAATTTGTCTTTTAAATCTTGATTACAGGAATGTTTACCTAATGTTACTTACCTGTTTCATTATGCGACCGATTCAAAATCATTGTTCGAGCTCACTTATTACTTTGTTCTCGTTTGAATTAATTTAGACGCGTGTGCGCGTAAACAAATGCTGCGTTTATATAAATTCTAACCACATTTATGCTGTAATTCTAAACAAAATCATAAAATTTGTAAACTATTTTCGTAAAATTCATAAGAACTTATGAGTAGATCTTCAATTCTATGCGTATATCACTGCATTCTATACTGTATATCACACTCTATGCTCAGCTTTTTACGATCGCTTCGTAAGCTACAACTTTACGATTGATTCATAGATTTGCTTAGAATTGCAGCCTTAAACATACATTAATTCATAAATCATTAAATTTCTACAGTTGTAATAAATATGGGGTGTCCCACTTTGAACTTGAAAATTTGTTTTCGCCATTTTTTGTTATTAACATACGCCACATGTTTGTTCTTCACATCTCTTTTATTTTACCATACGACAGTGTTTTGAAAGGTTTCAATTTTGGTCCATTTTTTTATAAGAATTTATAAATACCTATGTAAGAGTATTTCAAGAGAAACTGGATGAAAGTATTCCCCTCCGATTTTAAAGAGCTTTTAGTATGTTGTATTCTAGATCGAAGTTTGTGAGACACCTATTTTTTTATACATGTGAAAAAATCAGATTTTTCAAAGAAACGTTTTATTCTAAATAGGCAATTGGACACGTGAAAAGTACTCTTATTTTGTTCTAGAATATACCATTTTAAATCCTCATTAAAATTGGAGAGGAACACTCTTTCATGGGGTTTCTTGCATAAATATATATCTTGAAGTATTTTTAAGTTTATTTAAAACAAAATAAGAATAGTTATAAAAATTCCTGATAAAATTTTTTTATTTAATAAATTATCTTTTACATACATCAATTAATCTATTTTCTATTTACATTTTATTTTATTAGCGTTTCCGTTCTAAATTATCCTTTACTATAAAAGTACAAAAGCTAACCATTTTTTAATGGCATTGAATATAAATGTAAAAAATGTTAATTTTTAAATTTGAAGCTATACTTAAAGTTGCGATTCTTGTCATGATATACATGATGTTCTCAACTTTAGTAATAAGAATTACGAGATGTTACAATACGATGATATATTATGTCTT
Organism: Tetramorium simillimum; assembly: GCA_011636635.1. Classification (NCBI taxonomy): domain Eukaryota; kingdom Metazoa; phylum Arthropoda; class Insecta; order Hymenoptera; family Formicidae; genus Tetramorium; species Tetramorium simillimum. The sequence continues at coordinate 25,510 of VBVQ01002212.1, read as the reverse complement.
GAATCTTTTTAATAGCAATGGCTTCTCAAGATGTCACTATCACTTAACAAGACCCTTCTTTATCTCTTTCATCAGTTTCTTTCTTACGTTACCAAGGGATTTTTCATTATTGCTTGCCAAGCGACTACCGTAACCTTGCTATATAACTTCAATAATACAAAAAGTATTCGCAAAGTAATAATTAATAGGTTTACCAACAATTACTGTTAAAAATGTTCATTTCATTATGATAATTATAAATTTAATTCACTTTTACAATTTCTGATTTATCGATCCGTATTTTCTCGTTGAATACTACGATTTAACTAAGCTTTCTGAAAAGAAGACAAAATACGAGAAAAAAGGAAAACTGTTTTCCGCGCGAATTAAATTGAATCGAAACGTCACGGTTCGCTAAAAGCTAATGAGGAGTTTATTTCATTTGCTCATCTATCGATCAACGCGGAAATAAAAAAAAAATAAACTTTTAATGAGTTTCTCCACCGTTGAGAATTCTTGCTGACTATCTCTTCAATATATTTTCTCCGTGTTATCGGGAAAGACGATTAAATTAAGATGTCTGTCACAGCGGTCGCACTGTCTAATATTTCTTTATTATTGCACTATACACATTCAGCATATAATTCTTCAGTAGAGAAATCGTCCGTTCAATTATCATCAAATGCTATCGCGTCGCGACATCTCGCCGTTCCATGGTGTCCCGATGTCTCTTTTAGTAACGTATAGTGACACTCTGGCTGAACACCAAGAAAACTGCTGACAAAATTTTCACGAAAGCATGTAACTCAGCCCTCGTGATATCCTCTCTTAATGGGATAATAAACTGTCCGTGACAGCGACATATAAAAAGTAGATTTCCTATTACTATATGCGTGATGACCATGGTGCATAAAAAGCGGACTTCTTACATATTACTGATGTGACCGTGGCATCATTTATACCTACATATAATGATCATGCAAGCAATATTACAATAAATTTTACTGAGATAACAGCATATAGCTGTAGATTTATTTTTAATGCTAAAGATTTCTGTGATGAACGATAAAGCATCGTATTTATCGAGCGATGTAAAATTTAGTCGCGCATTTCAATAAGTGTTTGCGTGACAATTTCCTCTTTGGTAAACTATAGAAATATCAACCAACGTACAGTATTCCATTTCTCCTATTTGCCACATGCGAGAGAATAATTTTCTTTTTATTTCAAATTGCAACTCGGTACGTGATATCATACGTATGAATGTAAAGAACATGTATGATAATGGTTTGGACAATAGCAAATAGCGGCATCGCAAATATGTTCTCTTTTGTGCGCGAATTCGACGAATTCCGTATTCGAGTACATATTTGTAATTTTTATTTGATAACAGGAATTAAACACAAACAACATTACAATTTTGGAAGATACGAATATTTACACAGATACAATTTTTTAAATATTTGAAGACCACTCTTTAGATCGATTCTTGATATTGAATTTATATTTTAAGTTTTTATAAAAATTCAATAAATTACATTTTATCATATAATAAACAAGACGAATGTTTTACAGCTTTAAAATGAGCTCTATATTTTTCTGAATTTTAACTGCAATATTTTTGAGTAGAACACTGAGTGATATGTACAGAATATTTTCTGTACAAATCATCCCTTTGCTGCAATTGCATAAAACAATTTTCAAAGTGCACCACATGTCCGCGATTTATTCGAATGTACTGCAATAGCTGGTTGAATTTCAACGCAAAAGAGTTAAAATAAGTTGTTCACTGGCGCAGCGAGCGCATCGCATACAGATATAGCAGCACGCAGAAATTATTTTTTTTTCTTTCCAGAAATGCTATACGAACATATACGTGTGTACAATAGATAAATCAAGCACAGAGCAACAGCGACCCGACAAAACGCTCTTTTTTCCCGACCGTCATTCTATTTCGTGCTTTTTCAAGGGGTTCCTCGAACTTGCGTGATAGAAATTTGCCATCGCGGACGACAAATATCGGTCAGTAATCCCGTATAGCATTGTGTATCCCTTTCCTCTTGACTTTTTCCTCAATCAAGCTATTCGGATTACAACGCCCGGGAGCTTTGTAACATACTTTTGCGCCCGAACGATCGCATTTCTCGTGGAATTCGGTATTCTCAACGCTAGTGCCTCGCTCGGCTGCACCTCGATTTCTTTCTACGGGCGGAATTAATTACGCGCTTTGTCTTTCTCATATCTAGCTGACGCAGTGAAACCGATTACGAGTACAATCAAATGAGATTCGTTTCCGTATTGTATAAATTATCTGAATTAACAAAATAAAAAATTATACCCCGTACATATGAGAATTTTAATATTTATTTTAAATTTTATTATTTATTTATTTTATGTGTCAAGAAATAATAAAACAGAAAGGTCGCTTCAATTGGCATTCATTATTTGTATTAAAGTCATTTATTATTTGTATAATATTACTGAATATAATGTATTATATCATAAATAACCTAGTTATATTAAATTATATAAACTATTTTAAGCGAACACTTTAAATACTTTAAAATTCTTTAAATATTTTAAATTTTGGGTTTACAATATGTTAATATGTCATTCGCTGCGTATTCAGAGAAATATATATTTTTTTTCGATAAAATAATTTTATCTCAATTAACACAATTATTTTTACAAAATTTGGTTATGGATGGTCGGACGTGTCGCTATGCCAGAAATTTGGGCAACTCAGAATTAAATCATCTCTTTCGTAACTCAATGCATGGCCGTACTTTGCGTGCATGAATAATTAGTCTTTTTTATTAGTCTGTATGAGATTTAACCTAAATTGTTTGTCAAATTTTTAAGTGAAAAGTCAGTAATATAAAGACATTAATTAAACTTTTTTTGTAAATTTCAATTTACTTAAATGATGATTTCAATTGTCAGATTATTTTGTCTCATTTATCATGCAGCATTTGTTACTTTTATTTAATACTTTGAAAATGCACATTGAAAAGAAATATCCTCCCGTGAAAGTTCAAAGAGCAAACAAAATATTTTTATTGTAGAAGCATCCTTTCTTATAAAATGTTTGTTCTCTAACACTTTGGAAGCAAGTTATATATATATATTAAGCTCGCTTGAATCGTTGAGTTGAAATTGTGTGGCCCCGTTTATTTGCGGCGATATTCGAGTCCATTGTTCATAAGCCAGCACGTATATATCGATTGCTGGTGCCTTGGATCCTTGCCAGATCGTTTGGTACCCAACGAGCCATCGACTACGACTTTCATCCTTGACTCTTTCTCCTCTCGCTTTGCCATAGTTTCACGATCGTCTTTCGGCTGTATGTGCATCATAAACATATAGCTAAAATTATTTATTTTTAATTCACGAGATGGATATTGCATAATTTTTGTGTTGCCTTTCAATAATAGCAGTTTAATATTTTACCATTAACAAACTTGTTGCTATTTTCGCAAAATTATGTTGCATGAAACTCTGTATCTCCCGTAAATTATAAAGAATTGTAGAGAGAGATAAAATTCTTTCAGAATATTAATTTCGATGTTAAATATAATTTTATATATACTTTACTTTCTGCGTGCATAGTAGAAAAGTGCATATGCAAGGTAAAAAGTATCTGTTTTTTCCTTTTTTAACAGTCATGTTCCGAATAATATATTATTTGAAAATATGAAAATTGCATGTTAATTACAATGCATAATAATGCAATCTTCCTCCACTGGGATTTGATTTACAAGCGCACTCAAACCAATTCGCAACAAACATTTACTTGAAATCATTTCTATAAAAGTTTTAAATACACTGCATGCAATTAATGCATATACAATATAAAACTGAATTTACAATATACGTACTTGTTCGCATGATATGCATCACCTGCTAACTGAACTGCATATTTGCACGTAGTAAAATAGACGAAGTGCTATACATGTCATTCTTAGGTTTAAAACCAATAGCACTCGACGTGCTACATATTCCAACGCGAGAGGTTAATGACATCTATTTCAAAATGCCACGAGAAATTTTGTACTATGAATCTCGGCAAGTGATTAAAATTCAATTTTCATATTGCCAATAAACATTTAGCGCGAGGCGGAAAGTTTCTGGCATGCAAACTTCAAGGTAATAGAAGTTGACGGCGCAGTGTTAAATCTGATACACGATGCAAACAATTTAATAAAAGTTTCCTCTTGAGTAATAAAGAAAATTTTATTGCACAGTACAATTACTCTTTGCAAAGTCGTTTCTGTGGTCATTTCGTTTAAATATCAAAGTGAAAATGTCCAAAGCACAACTTAGCCGCGAGTGTTCGTTAATATAATTTCAAGTCTGCAAGCTCTTACGAATCTGAAATGAGAAACAACCACTAGTGATCGTTGACGACATGACATGACGACACTGCAATAAAAACATTGCGAACAATTTACACTTGAATCCTTAATTGCATCCTTAAAAAAAACGCTAAAATAACATAATTGTGTATTCACCGCTAATCTATTCTTTTTAACGTCATTTTTACGTTTTTTCTTTTTCTTTTTCTCTGTTGAGTGTTCGGATATACAATTATTTTTTTTAAATGTCAAAGACTGAAGAAAGTACTGTGAAAAAACGGTATGAGAATCGCGGAACTGCAAAGTGAAAGTACAGGATGTTATTCGTGTATTGAGAAGAATTTAATTAAATGGAGCTAAAAAGAATGTATCTATGTATGTATATTCCACGCCGCGTAACGTTTTCTGCCTGAGTCTACTCGACTTGTGATTTTCTACAGATATAGACAAAGATTCATCTGTGCGCAAAACAAAGTTTTATGATAGAGATATTTAAAGCTCTGTATTTTGCTCTGCCATTAGCAAAACCATTAATTAAAGTGGAAAACCCAGCGCTCGGCAAAACGAGGGTGATAAAAAAAAATAGACATTAGAGATGGAGAACAAGTTGAAAAGCCAGTTCATAGCACAATGACCGTCTCTATCGCGGCTATAGTCCTTCACTCTTTCCCTCTTTCTCTTCTGAAGGGCCCTTTTCCCTGATCCTCGCGCCTCTACAGCGTATCTCTGCTCCTCTTCATCTTCCTTCTCTGCTTCCTGACGATAGAAAGGTCCACTTATCATGCCAAAAATAAATCCAGCACGGTCGGACCGGAGATAAATTCGGGGAAACGCATTGGAGCGCGAGGTGACTAACGATGACTATCATTCACTCCAGGCTTTCTTTTAAGGGCGGGCTAAGCGCGAGCCGGCATCTTCGAGGCAAAGCAGATCCGTCCTTAAGGCGCCCGTTCGAAATTAATTAAGCAGCGCTTATGCAGCTCCGTAGTTTATCCTTCTTCCGAAGCCCCAGGTAGACGGTAGCGTATTGGTTGACACGCCGAAACCCGCTCGAGGATATAACTCCTCAGAGTATTCCGGAATATGAACGTTTGTAATTAAAGTTTAACACACCAGTGATTTTACTTTCATTTAGAAGTTTCCTCGCAGACGAAAACCTGCCGAGAGATGATACTGTTAAACGACACAATCTTATATTCGCTTTGCTAAACGTACATAAGTATACAGGCTTCCTAATTGCCTGCCACTGCTTTAATTTTAGAGACCTATAATTTAATAATCAAATTAAAGTCAGTGAACCTAAGGATTTAAATCAGTTACCATTATTTTCTCAAAATTTTGTAATATCTTTTGTAACCATTGCAAAATATTTTCTGTGAAAAATTAATTTAATTGAATATAGTTGAATCAATTTGCAAGTCAAATGCCAAGTTTTTTATAATATCAATCTCAACGTAAGTCTATAAATTTTAGCTGATAAAAAAGAGGTTTTTTCTAAAAAGCTTTGCATTGTAATGACATTGTCGTAGCTGTTGTTATTTCTCCGTTCCGTCCGCTCATCAGAAATGGTTCTGCCAGCTTATTCGCTCTTTATACCTTCTAACCCATTTTGTCGAGGACCAGTTTAATTAAAGGAGGTACAAATTTAGCAAATTACTTATCTACTTTGCGGATTTTACCAAAATGTTGGTAATTAACATTTTGCATGTAACAGACACATCTAATTAACGTTTTCTTTCGTTTTTCATTTTTAATTTGATCATGTTTTACTTACCAATTCATTTTTAAAGAGTTTATATCTGATATAAAATACATAAAGTATATTAATATAATATATTACGGGCTGTGTTATAAAGAAAACTAATTTACAATATTATTTCAACGTTAATTAAAATAAATAATATAAATAACATCGAAATAATATTGTAAATTTGTTTTTTTTTTTTTCACAGTTTTCTTGTTTTTAATATATTTTATTAATATATTTTATATTGTAAGCTCTTTGCTATATGATTTCTATGTATTATTAATCTGCGTATTTAATTAATGATACAAAAAAATTTATAAATCTACACGGGCACAGAAAGAAATTGTACAAAAATAGAGCTTATTGTTTAAACACTGGTAACATGTCACGGTAAGCACCATAATGGTGACCATTCGCTTCAGTTCTCCAATGCTCTGGGAATTGCTCGGGCGTGTCGGGCGACTACGCCTTCACTGCAAGGTTATATATGACCCGCAACAAACCGGAATCGCACGATAGAAAAGCGTCGTAGGTGGAAATCGATATACCGCGAACTGCAACACTCCGGTCTTGAATTTCGCGGGCGAAAGGCGAGTTGGATTTTGTCCAGTTACCAAGTCGGGCGAGACGTTTCGTTCCATTTTCGAGACGCAAGGCCGAGACGCGATGAAAAGTACGAGCAGAGCAAGAAATAGTGTATTAATTAACGCGCGCAACTTTCTAGAACTTGAGCCAAATTTTATGCGATTACGTATTTTTAGTATCGGGAAATTGTATCGCCTTACGAAGTATTATCCGAACACTGATTTCTGATATCCGAACGATATCATTCCGCTTGACAAAAAGGAGATACTATTACAACATGTTTTACGCTACATTGAATTCATTAAATTTCATAGTTTATTTCTTGCACTTGTAATAACACTCGCTACCTTTATGCATTCTAAATGTCTATTTGCTGCATCAATTGACAAGTAACATCCAAAGTGTAAATTAGCAATATTTTTATTACATATTTAGCGCGAAATCTAACTTTTGGCAATGATAATCTGGCCATGTACCAATATTATCAATGCAGTAACAAACCAAAAAAGAGATTCTAATCAATTGTGTTGTGTTAGCATTATGCTATGTTGCGAGAGAATCGGAATGTAATTTCGGAATAATTATTGTGTAAATCGATGCAAAACAGCTGCCCTATTTTCACTTTGATAGTCCATTGTCTTGATGAGAAAACGAGTATTTTGCGGATGAATCGATTGCCCTTTCGTTAATTCAACAAAAGTTCTTGCAATCTCTTTGTTGTCTTTCAGTAATTTGCTAATTGACAGTGGTCGCGGTTATAGCGAAATTATTGAAAGAAACAATCGAATTCTCAATTTCCTTGTCTAGTCGAAAGCAACTCGAAATGAACTTTCAATGTAGGTTTTCTGTAGTTTATTAATACTTGCAACTACAAGCTGTGCCAAAGTATTTTAAACTCGCTAGTTTCGAACTCGTAATTCCGAGTTTTAACGTCTCATAAAGTTGATTCTATCTTGATAAAAATCTTTTGTAACTTTTTTTCTTTTTCTCTTGGTTATACCATCTACGTTAATTTTAAAAATTTATAAAGTTCAATCGATCTTCGTCTATAATAAAATTATAACTGTTACTAGACGTGTAAAATTCAATTTCTATTTCTTATTTAATATTTTTTTTTATTAAACTTTATGTATTTCATTTATAAAAAACAACTTAATTCTAAGGAAATAAGTTAGCTTTATTTTATGTGTTTATGCTTAGTAGTTTTTAATATTATAAAAATAGACTCATTGTTAAAAAGACAAATCCGCATATATTTAAAAGAATATAAAAGTATAATAAAAGAAATTGCATAAAGAACTTATATATTACAATTTTTTGAAATAATTATTAAAAGTATAATCCTTTGAGCAACAAAAATTACTATACTTGTTTGATATTATTTCTGGCTACGTTTTATTAAGCGATATAATGTTAAATGTATTTCTTTCACTTTTGATTACAAATGTAGGAAATTTTAATTTGTCAGCTGATAAGTTTAATTAAACCGTTTAATTAAACCGTTGATATGAAGACTAAACGTATGTCGTGCTTAAAATAACTAACATAGATTCTAAGATAGTGCAACATGGCTGGCAGAATTTACTACGCACGTTCATGATTACGAGATCTTTCATTAAACTCTTTGTGCCATGTTTCCTGTCACTACACTGTGATCTAACGTAGCCGCAGGCCGAGCATATTTTAATCCAAATTACTGCCGTGTAATTTTTCTCGTCTTTGCTAGTAACTTTCATCTTCTTTTCACATCTGCTAATAAATTTCTTCTTGTGTCATTCTTCGGTAATATTAAAATTACATCTACATTTATTTAAATAAACTTTAATATTTTAAAACACAACTCTTGGAAAAACATTTTAAACAAAGTAGAATGCGAATCAATTACAATTAAAAATTAAATTTGAATTTCCACAATGCAAAACTTATATCTTGATACCTTTCTGTTACAAATTTATACAAGTAATTCTTTTCTTGAGATATTATTTTAAAATCTAAAATGCACTAGATCGCGAAAGGATGGTGTTATTGATCTTGTACATCACTCGTGGATTTTCCTGCAACGTATGTGAAGCAGTCGATCGCGTTAGACGGACTTTAAGCTAAAAGACAGTGAAAGTGTTCCTGTGAAGCATGACGAGAGTAATGACACTCACACTAATGCAGCTGCACCGGGATACCTCCACTAGTTCAACATATGCCGATTTGTTCGAACTATTGACGTACGCCATTTCTCCCCACCGAGTGGTCACCATCTTTGTTCTTCTCATCGATAGGAAATAAAAAGATGGTGATTTATGTAACAAATATACGCTGCACTCTCTCGTAATATCTATAATAACATCTATAATTATAACGCTTATACTATTCGTATTATTGCAGATATTCCGAGCTCATAATATCTCTCTACGGTAATATCTATAATTATAACTATAATTAAATTCTTTTATAAATAGAATTGAGCATTGAGAATTAAGATTTGTCGATTAATCTTTTTTCCGCATGGAAATACAATCCTCGTACACTGAGAGAAAAACATAGTTACTTCTGGACCCAACCACAATTTTATAATATTTTTCATAATAATTATGGTTAACATAATGATGCATATAGTGAAGTTAATTACATTTACTGTTAAAAATATTATAAAATTATGGTTGGATTCAAACGTAACTATATTTTTCTCTCAGTGTGAAGATCTGAATTTATTGATATTTTCATCCGTATAATTATAATTAATTTCCAAAGATTTTTTAATTAACATGTTATCAAGTTGCAACCCCGAATTCTACCGTTCGTGCTGTGCAATCAAGCTCGCTCTGAGCGAGCAATTATTTCCGGCTTATGTTTCGAAGCCATTTAGAAATTTGATCGGTCCATCGCGGTTTCTATTGGTGGAACTGATCTAATTCGCGGCGGTACGGTAATGCTTCCTGCGAAGATCAAAACGAGAGCAGGCTGCAGAACGGGAAAAGGCTACAGACGCTGAGGTCCGGTTTTATTACGAGACTTAGCGCAACACACGTGCACGCATAAGGTGGACGCGTGCACACACGTGAACGGCATACACATGTGCATTTACGTGCGGCGATGCACGTAACGATCGCATGCACACGCCACGTGATTACCATTCGGCATAGAAATTTGCAGCACAGATCAGTCTCGCATTTGGCGTGTCGTTAACGTGCAATAAACGAATATTATCGTAATTTGACAAATTATTTTTAACCAGCTGGCAGCTATTTCGTACAATACTGGTTGCACCGGATGATTGCTACAATTATCTTTAGGAATAATTTACATAGATTTCTCTTTATGATCTCCATCGTCGTGCTTTTATGCTCCATAACGTGTTAAAACGTATTATTGGAAAAAGGATTTAAGTGGCCTAGTTTAGCGATATGAAAAGTGTTAAAAGGAGATAGAAAGAAGAGGAGAATACGCGCGAGAAAGAGGGAGCCTATAACGCGCGAATTATTCGGACAGAAGATACGACATGGACCAGCTGTTGCTTATTGCTGATTCTCGCACACATGGTGCCGACTCGTTACATCGCACTTGTTGTAGAGTGAAACTTACCTTAAAGCATGCATGAGCAATGCGAACAAGTGTGGACTAACGAGCGATAGAATTTGGAAATTCAAGAAATCCTCTGGCTCTTTGTTGAATCGTTCAAGAAATGTTCCATAATTATGCGCGGCAGAGAAATTTTCGTGCACTTTTTAGAGATAACTAAATATTCGCAGGTCTCATAAAATTTCATGCATTTGTGATGAAATACGATTATAATATTGCAACGTGATTATAATTCCATTCCTTGATTATAAAATATAAAAAATTACAAATGTGTAATGGAACATGTACTAAGTTCACAATTAATTAAGCAATTTTAGAAGAATTCAATTGTAGATTGTTCTTCTAATTTCTAATTTTAATGGGACTGTACAGGTAAATCATCGATCGTGCATTACAATGAAGATTAATTAATGTTTTTGTATTTTTTCTACTCGCGTTTGCGATAAAATCGCGACAATAACATATTATTACGTACATTAAATAAGAAATTACTACGAGAAACAATTTCACGCGCTATTGCCTCATCAAACAAGTGTTAATCTTTGGCTGATAAGAGAATAAGGACGAAGATATTTTAAACACAACGCCGTCTCTTTTTCAAACTTGTAGCCGGTCATAAAGAGGCACGATAAGTAACTCTTTTTAAGGAAACTTCACTCGCTCAGTATTTCAGATTACTTTCTAGATTGCCTACTGGATTTTAACAATTTAGACGGGCCTTTGTGATTTTCTTGCCTCAGGAATTCGTGATTCCTTTGTATTGGACGTATCCTACGTCTTACTTTTCTTCCTCCTTCTTTCTGTGTTCATCTTATTCTTGGTTTTCTTTCTTATCTTTTCTTGTTCGTATCACGGAATTGTCATTTAAGGCAACTGAGATTTCTTATTATCTCTCCCCTTACAAGTTCTCTCGCATTGTTGCAATGTGCGAATGTTTCTTTCTCATGTTCTTCCATTCTTTCTTTTGCAATGTCATCCTAAATATTTGTATAGATATATTACTACTGTTATAATTATATTTTAAAAGATTGAAATATACAGCAAATGATTAACAATCTTGCACGAAGAAAATTTCATTCGAATCAATGATAAAGCTGTATGAATTTAAAATTTTTCGTTTTATATTTATTTCGTTTATTTCATTAATTTTGTAATTTTAATTGGACATCTCTTATTGTATCAGCATTTTGGAATAAATATATTTCGAAATCCAATTATTACGATAAATGTTTTTTTTAACCATTTGATAGTTAAAAATTCTCATATATACAGCACAATTGTTTGTACATCTCAGTTCTTTGTTTCGAAATAATTCTTTGCCTGCAGAATCATTTCGATATAATCTATGTACGACGTAAAAATATTATATTCTAATTCAGTATTTAATTTTCAAAGGAGAGAGAGAGAGAGAGAGATAGTCATAAATTTATTTTATTTATTTTATCCATTTATCCATTAAGTCATAAATTTATTTTATTTATTTTATCCATTAAGTAGGTCTTAATAATAAATAAATTACTATTTAAATTGTATCTCACACAATATTGTTTTTATTCTCTAATTCTTTACTTAGTACATTTTTGAAATTACGAAAGGGATTGAAAAGGGAATGAAAACTAGCAAAAAAGCGTGATAATTCGAGTCGGACCTCAGCTGGAAATATATTGGATATTGGACTGATAATATATTATTTTTGTTGCATATTCAGGAGATTCCGTCATTCGCGCGGTTTATCCTTTCTTTCTCTCTTTTTACCCAATCTCTGCTTCGAATATCGAAAGTTGGGAACAGAAAGCTTAGAAGCCTTCGGTTCGCATGATAGGCTCCTCGCGGTGCAGCGAGAAGACAATCTCACGCGTCAGAATTGAATCATGTCTACGACTGTTGTTGTGCCACTACTGCCGTTACGTCGTTGCAATAACACGCGATATATTATAATAACGCAATTATCTTGTAGTTTTATTTGCTACAATTAGCTGTATGACTAATTTGTGTATCGAGAGCGGTAAAATGACTTTTCCAGAAATTAAATTTGGTACAGACGAGAAATGAAATTGAAAAATTGAAGCTAGATATATTTTTTACCATTATATATTTTTCCATTATAAATTAAATTCAATTTAATATAAATGTAGCACGTATGGGAAAAGACTTTGAATCGACATTGTTCATAAATTTATAATTATTCATTGTAATAGCCAATAACTAATTGAATCAGTGACTGTGATTTCTCATGCATAAAGAATTGGCAGTATAAAAATTTATTTTGTCTCCGAACATTTTTTAAAGTACAATATCTTTTCCTATTATTTCTAATTTCAATCTTTTATTGGATATATCTGTGATTGGTTATACAATTGTAAATGCAAAATTAATCTCATATTACACAATATTGCATTAGAAGAACGTATGATAGAATACATATCTTACAATTTAGTCAATTTTAACACTCTAGAAAAATATCTCGTACAAAGATTGTATGGTAATATATGGCGGTATAATGCTCTTGGATATTGAAATACCGTAAAACTTTATGTGTCTTCTTCGCGCATGTATTCTCTCCGCGCCTATAGCCAAGCGAAAATTCCTTATCATAAAATGCACGTTGCAATTTTGATGAACATTATGATATATTATCTGCGGGAAATTTTACGTAAATGTAGTATCTTCTCAAATATCTTTATCTCTCGTTTAAATGATGAAACAGAGCATAACATACATTTGTTTTCTTTGAAACTTCAATTTTACAAAAACAAATTTACAAAAACATACGTAGAGTCACTTGTCTAGTAATTTTAATTTAACGATATATACAAATAGGTAATTAAAATAGATAGTTCTTTGTTATTTCCAAACTTACTTTTCTCTCTCTCTTTCTCTATTTTAATTTTATTTTTATGGATCCTATTTCCATAACAGAATAACAGTCGCAAACTTGCATCGAAAGTTTTACGAACATATAAGTTTCCAGATTATTTTACGATCAGAAATCAACGTAATTTTGTTATTTAGATCTAAAACTACTTTTATTGAATATATTCAAACTTCTACATAAGTTAGATAGAAAATATAACATAATATTTTCGATGTTTTTATCAGTTTTTATCAAGAAGTTGATATAAAATTCTCTATCTATATGTATAGAATTTCCGTTAGAATTTCCATTTTCATCTATATCCTCGATGTATATACTCTCCATTTTAATTCTGTATTAATAAAACTGAAGAGAATACAATTTGAGTGAAAGTATAGACAATGTATTCGTTATTTATTAAATAATTTGAAACCAAAGAAACTTATATACAACATAAGTGAAATAAGATCATTTATTTAGTTAGGAAAGTTACGTACCTCGTGCGCGCGCGCGTGTACACATCATGTCTTTAATTTTCAAGTAAATATCTACTCTCACAATTTGCCAACTAAGTAAAGCTAACGGGCAAATCCGTTGGAACCGCCGAGTCCATGAATCAAGCATGATGGCCACAGTTTGTTGAAGGAGCAAGGACGGTTTCGCTTGACGAACGTCTTAGTGTTGTTACTGTAAGCAAACCGACATTGAAGCTTGTCGTTTACACTGGTGCAAGCCGTGCACCACCATGGATGGGCACGAAAATTTCACGGATCACCAATACGATCCATCTCGAGTACTTTGCTAACATGGTGCAAACGTCTTTAGCTCCTTCAGCTCCGAGAGAGAGAGAGAGAGAGAGAGAGAGAGAGAGAGGCGCTTCGCATGGCATTCGGAGCTCGCTTTGAGAACGCGATATCCGTTTCCTCTTGCGAGTTCTTTGAATATTTTATGATCTCTAACTTCGCCACAGGTTCATTTGGTTCAGGAACCTTGATGTTCTTTTGAACAATAATGTCGGTAACAAGAAAATAAATTTATTTTATATTTGCGAATATTATTCCTAATTGCAAAAAAAATACTTAATTGCTCAAACATATACTTTTTTTCTAGTACAAATCACATTAATTCTACGCATTATGTTATTACATGAAGTTATTTTTATTAGCAATTGTCCAAGGCGTTTATGTGAGAAAAATATCTCGTCTACCTTCGTGCCGAATGCGGTAATCGTACAAACTATGTCAAGTTAACCAACGACGCGTCTCTCCTTCGCGGAGATGTGGCTAAGAAATATGCAAATATCGAAGTAAATAACAGAACGGGGAACGGTGATGAAATTGTACAAAGTAAAATTATAATTCGCAAGAACGAAATACTCGGATTCGTACGTGCCTTCCTCAGCGGAGCGCGTCTGGAATTTAGTTAAACAATATGAAACTTCGTGAAACAGATTTTGGAATTAGAGATGTCATAAAGAGGGAACGCGTTGCTCGTGACCTTGCTTTGAAAAGGAAGCATATTCTGAAAGCGACGTTAATGTATATTTTCCACTTTGTTACTGTAAAATCTCTCCTGAATTAACAGACATTTAAATAGTTTTATACAAAAACATTCGGGGGCTGTGTACGTAGTTTTAATATATTAAAAAAGATGAAGAGATTAATTTAAAAATTTATCTGACTACTAGAAAATACAATATTTCGATGATAGATTTGTAAAAAGGTAAAAAGACATCAAGGAAAATAAACGTTTGAATATTCTCATTAGGAAATTACAAACAGAAAATTTTGATTTTATTAATTACGCTAATCGTTTAGCGCTATGTAATTTAAATAATATTGTCATCAATAAAACAAATTTATATTTATCTTTGATATCAATAAAACATCATTCATATCGAAGGTAAATATGAGTTGTTTCACTCAACAATATTATTTTGAAAATTAAAATATTAAAAATATTGCTATCTCACTTTGTGAACTCATTGGTATAATAATTATATATAACACGTTTTGATAACATTGAATTACATATTGCAACAATTATTATTAAATCAATAAATTATAAATAATTAATATTTTTAATTGCGCGCATCAGTTCCTAATTAAGAAAATATGTGTTTCACATGTGACATATTTTAAATGTGAATTAAATTATGCATTTTTATATTTTTCATTAAAGAGTTAAAATTTTCCAATGAAATCTTAAAAATTCTATCGCGACATTTGCTTCTCTCTCTATAACAGATTTACGAAAAATTCTACGAGATTAAAGATTGAAAAACAATTGTCGGGTGGCCTCATTGTAGATTCCTTTGGAATTTGCTTGTGTCCGCGCACATTACGCGTGAAATCACGTTGGCGCAACGTTAGCTTTTATTCCGTCGCGCGCTTATTCTCGAACTTACAATTATATTCCATATGTCCTTATCGGCCTTTCAAATCGGTGTACTGGATACAGGCACAGCTAATGCACGATAATTGCAAAATGCATCGCATTCCACGGCCTCGCACTTAACTATGCGTATATTATGCGCTCACATATACGCATAGGCATATACATTAGTAAGTTAAATTAATTGCAAATACGTCGCAATCGCTTCAGATCCAGTTAATATAAAATAAATGCTGCATGTTAAGAAACAAAATTACGAAACATGTAAACATATTGATATCTATAATATTTGTACATTTGTACAAATATAACATTTGTAATTGTACATTTGACTCCATAATAACTGCCGGCAATTAATTTATTTATCATCACCTGACGATAGAAAGCGTAACGCCCGTAGGAATTAATCGCTTTTCATGTCGGATCTGCAATATATCATGAATTTTGCGTGATTCCCGCGCGGGAACAATTCCCATCGATTGACAAGGGGGATGTGCGCTACCGGAAATTAATGAAGCGCGTAATTGACTGAACTTCAGGGGAGCGATCAGGATTCTCCATTGTTAAAGTGGCTTCAAATTAATGCTGCACATACCAAAATCCGACCGCGAAGTTTAATAATCTCGAATCTTCCGCAAAACTTTATGACACATCTTCAAACTTGAACGCAATGTATTTAAACCGCTTACTAATTTCTAACAATTTACAGAGATTGTGATGCGATTTTAACGGGCGAGGCCGTAAATTTTCGATGAGCTACATAATCGTTTATTTTACGACTTACTCATTAACCGTGCACTAATCTCCTCGACGAAACACTAGGGAAACTCATGTATTTTGTCCGAACATTTCAACTACTTTCCTTCGTGAATCTCGGCCATTATTCTGTTTCTGCCGCCTTTTCATAACTTTGTCCTTAACTTTAATGCATTAGCAGCGAGTCCCATTGCAAAAGCCCTTCCCGTTAATGTTCCAGAGTTTATACTCAGCTACTTATCTCTTTAATCGTCTTTGTTTAAGAGAGTAGTTCCAATATTTCTCATGAAGTGTATAGGACATAAACAAATAATTAAATTTAGTATCGAGTTAATAATGAAATATAGGAATAATGGAGTCAACCGAATATTGTTCAACAAATTTATATATATTCGATATTGTGTATATCCGATATTGAGGATAAATTGGACGATAATAGTACCAAATTTTATATTAAAAACATTCTAGATTTAAAGTTTCAAATTTTGAAGTATCTAAAAACGAGACACATAATAATGGTAAAATATGCATAACACTTTTCTCTCTCTTAGCAGTTCGTTAGTAATCATTCTGACATATTTGCAGAAGTAGTAGTACCGCACAATCAGCATAATATAAAATTGTGCTTGCGTGCAACATCCAAATTTCATTTTGCCGTCACGAAAATTGTATAAGCGAGCTACGCGCGATTTCGCATCACCTTTCACTCACCGATAAGAGAAGCGTAATACACGACTCCTCGTTTTTCTTGCCGGTGTCGTCGGGGTCACGCAATTCGGTGAAAAGAACTCTTCATGCTCTTGAACATTTTTACATCAATGAAACGAGCGTGACCGTCGGACGAGCAGTCAGGTTTGATGCTCTCAGAGATGCGGAAATGAAGCGGCGCCAAAGCGGCGCGAAGCTATCAACTATGAAAATTCTCTGAGAATTCGCGGAATTTTCCGTGGATATTCGAATACTCTGAATGTCCGTAGACCAAAGAATGTCGCTGACAGGAGATAGTCGTTATGGATTACATATAAAAGATTGTGTAACTGTGTATTTATTACGCATTAGTGGTTTCTACGATTAACGTTGAAATACGTATAATAAATACTGAGTATAAAATGAAGAAAAAATGCGAACCTGTTTGATGATGATATAATTCGTGCAATACAGATTTCTTCAGGATCAAACAGATTAAAATCATTATTGTGCACATTTAAAAGCAGATAGATTTATCATCAATGTTCATAACATAAAAGAAATGAAATCAGACACATTGAATTTTCCAGCAGTAACATGTTTATTGAGAATTGAGCACTTGAAAAAATCAGAACAAAATGACAATTGCCGGCAATAAGCCTCGTGAAATGTTCAAGAAATCTTTCGGAAATGTTCTCATTCTTCAGTCGTTGCGGCAGTAAACACGCGTAGTTTGCACGGTATAATGAGCTGTAAAAAAGACATTTCGAGGCAAACCGAATGCGCGCACATTGTTCGTTCTTTACTTCTCTTCTTCCAACACGAATAGCTTCAAGTTCTTGCATTTTTCAGAAATGACGCACAATTATTCAAAGAATTTTTAATGTTACAATATGTACAAAATAAAATATAATATATGTTTAATATTGTATCGTATAAAAATTTAAAATTAAATAATTTTTAATTATTTAAAATAAAGTATAAAATTTTTTAACTACGAAATTAATATATATACAGCAATGAATTCATCAAGAAATAACACTTTTGATAATTGCGATAAAATAATTGGAAAATAATGATTACACAATGTTTCATTGATGATTTTTGTTCAACAATTCCAGTGAGATAAGTTATAATAGAGAAATTTGAAGTGTTTTCTTAGAATGTCATCCACGTTGCGTTTATGAAGCAAGAATATTGGTGATGGTACGTGTTACCAATCAATACAGCCGCAAGCGATAAGGATCGTCGAGAAAACGCGGTTCGTTTATTTCGCACCTTTCTGTTTTTCTTCGGCGACGTCGGCGAGATCCCGATACATCTCGTTAAGGCGCATAATTAAATTTACTCCATTGGCACTTTCCCCGCGGCTCCGTGAAAAATGATAACATAATAACACGCCAGGCTGATAACGTAATGCACCGAGGTGCTTACGCAACGAGTTCCCACCTGCGTGGTGCGCCAATCGCGTTTCTCCGTGTTTCGCCATCGCGCTCATAGCACATAAAAGTCAATGAAACTTGCTATCCGCACCCTCTCGCTCGTCTTTTTATTATCTTCCCGCCCGAGCGTCCATCGACGGCCGGCTAATTGAAACCGTGCGTATCGAAATGCCGGAAATAGCGGCGAGATACACGCGCAAGACTGAGTGAAATTCATATAGCGTCACATCCAACTTCCTTTCAATCAATATCCAGCCGTACGACTAATGTGTAGAGTAAACGCTTTCACTATTACTAAGAAATACTTTGGAGAATACGAACAAAAGGATAATAACGAATATATTGTAGCTCATTTACGAAACCAAAAAGTCTCAATCAACTTTTTTAATTTAACGGTCGATTATTTTAACGTTTAACGCGGAAATGCGGGACTAAAAAAAAATTGCTTTCTGCTTTTCTACACGTGTTTGGCTAAATTGCAGATGTTTATCAAATAATATACGTTGCACGGATTTAAACATGCGAATACGTGTTTATTCGTATTTTTGCTTATCTTTCGGTGAGTTCTGCAAAAATTCCAACGCATGTTTTCCGCCGGCAGTTTAATTCGCGTTCGTACAATGTATAAAAAAAATTTACGTTATTGAATTTAACCGTTTCTCCACTGGATCCAGATGAAATATTGCGTAACCAAAAACGTCGCTCACTCGTGGCGTACAGTGCTTTCTATAGTCTTGTTGTTTCATTTAGTACCTCAAACTACTTGATTTAATCCTTTTGATTACTTTATTTAATTACTTCGCTAAATTGACATTCTCGTCTGTGGGCGCACTCTGCAATTTTAGCCTCTTAACTCCGCTAGGCGCATCACCTTTGGCATCACAAGGGAGCAATTAACGTGCCCTTTTTCAAGGCCGAACCACGTGCCAATTAAATTACTCTGGCCCGAAAAGTATCAAGGCAGGTATCAGAATTTTAAATGCACAATGGTCTACGCACTTTATTTCTACATATTGCCGTCATATGTACGTCACATTTGAAACATAAATGTAACAAGCGTGACGTACAAGATTAAATGTTTCAATCTTACGATGATAAACTCTGAAATATACATTTAAGCACTTTTTCGATTTTATTTCGTGCATTAGAAACATGGCAAACATTTTTGCCTTCAACTGTAATGAAGCTTAATCTTTTATAGCTATCAACTCGGATCACTGTTTTTGTAATCGCAGTAATTACATCGCGCAATAACGTTAGAAATCCGCGATACGAGCGTTATTCTTCTCCTCTGTTATGCGATTTTGCAATAGGTATACGCGAAGGTTTTCGTTATGCAATCGATTTCTCGACATATTATGTTATAACACGTCAAAGTTCAACGAGGAGATGCTCACACGCTCTTCTTTTCTCGCCGGAAAATAACCGTAGCCTTATGTAAACCATTGACGATCGATGTCGATAACTGAAAAGTATCCCGAACGGACAGCAGGCGTTCGGGCGTGTGAAGCGCGTATGGTTATTTTTATTAATCGAGTTATCATAAATAGCGACAAATTTCCGACACGCGGAAGCGGGAAAAAATTAATTGTCATTTCTCACGGAACAGCGTGCGCGATATTATCGCAGATTATATCTCTCTTTAGTTCCGTTAATCCCGAGCCTCGCACGTTTTAATTATTTATCATTCATCGATCAGACGTGGTCTCGCAAGCTGATGCGCATTCCGGTAATATAAGCAAGAATTACATAGGGACGCATACATATGTATATTCAGAATTATTACATTCTTTTAAATAAAATTAAAAAATTATTCAATTTCTTGCGTCAGCCCGATGTTGCGAATTTCTATTCTATTTTGTAGCGTAATCATCTTCTCTGTGCTCTGTATAGAACGCCATTTCTGCGACGATCGGTGATCAGTGCAAGCGACCGGCGCAATAACCATTTATCAGACGGTAGGAAATATATACTTTAGGAAGGAAAAATCTGACAGCGCATTAAAATCGTAGTCCCAGCAGCCGCTACTGTTGCACGCGTCTGGCACTATCGCATTATGCAACCGCGGATCGCATGCACCGTTGACTGCGCAAGGTCCCGCGACCGGACTCTTTCGAAGAGGAGTTAATCGAGCGTGGATGAAGTAGCCCGGAAAAGAAATTATCCCGGCGTCGCCGCGGAAAGCGACGGGGAGGAAAAAAAAAGGGAAAAGCTCTCTCCGGTTGCCGCGGAACTTGCACCCTCCCTCCTCGTCATTCCGCGTGTTTCTGCCCCTTTTCTTCTGAAAATCCACCCGCGACGTTCTACCGTCCCCTTTCCGTTCGTTTGCTACTTGACGCCCGCATTCTGTCCTTTTATTCGCCCATCTTTCTCCCTTGAAGAATCCTTCCCTCGTATCCTTTCTTCCTCTCTACGGAGTCGGCGGAAATTAACGACTCGGAAATTCTAATTCAATGGCAAGGCTGTCGGCGCGGCGCGACCCTAGCTTGCGCCTTTCTTTCTTTCACGCCTTGCGCCTTCTCGTTTCTCTCTCTCTTTCTCTTCCCCGAGAGACTCATCCGGTGTTTTTGTTACACGTTTCTTCCGACCGCAAAGCCGAAAGGGTCCTTTTTCTCTGGCCAGCCGAGATACAAGAGGCGGACGAAAAAGGCGCGGACCCTTCGCAAGCGATTAAAGTGGTAACGACTGCCTTGTCGCGATAATGATGATGCAAGAGAGGAGGAAAGACGGATGCGGATGCATTCTTTTCCAGCCAAAAGTGTCAATTTGATTATAGATATTAACCTAAATGAACGCAATTTTTAAGAATTATTACTATCATCATTTTCGGCACATAGAAGAAGATATTTGTAGACGCGTCATTCACGAAATCGAAAGTATCTCGACAGTTCTAACGACTGTATCCTAAAATATGCGAAACCAATCCTTTTACTAAACGATAGAATTATATGAATAATTACATGGAAAGCTAAAAAATATGATATTAGAAAACTGATATGTAAAATATAAATAACTGTGGTAACACGTTTGTTGAATATGTAAAAACCGAGTTCGTTGAAAGTCGATTAAAGAATCAATACTATGCAATAAAATGCTTGATATCTCCTACAATACTTGTGCTCCGCAGTAAATAAGTGATATGAAATTGCTGTACTCGAATTAAATACGATTTCTGGAATTCAAAGGATCGCGGATTTCGGAGTTGCATTTCCAACATATATTGCTGTGTAACGTATTTTTGAGAGCTTTAGTCTGCGATACCGATTCACGTTTTTCAGTTGTTCAGAACGCAACGTTTTTGCAGAAGCACTGGATAGTAAAGCTATCGATAGTTATCGTTTTGTTATTTAGGTATCATAAAAATTTGACCGTACGTTTGGAAGTAAAAATGTTTTGTAAACGATATTAACTTATAGTGACAGTACTGGATGCAATTAATTTGGCAGTATCTTTATAAAATATTAACTTTTATAATTTAACTAACTATATATTTGATATATAATTTGAAGTAATTATATGTACAATTTAATACATAAATATTAACCAAATCGTTAATATTATATTTTATTAAAGAACAATAGTTTTCTTTTATTATACTCTTCAAATTATTATACTTCTTTCTGTATTCTGTAAAAATTTATTCATAAATTTTTATTTTCTGTGAATTAAGAGCACATTTTTTTCATATTTTAGATACATTTTTTACATTTTACAATTAAATTCAAAATATATAACATCGTCAATATGCAAGAAACTTTATGTAAAATTATGGTTACAAAGTAATTATACTTTATTTATTCTTAATTAATAATTCTTTCTCTCTCTTTTTTTGCATGTCCGTACCGATATGAAGTACATGAATTAATCAATTAAAATAAGTCGACAAATTTATGAAATTTTAATAAACAACGCTTATTAAAAGCACATGGATCGCGTGAACGCCCTTATTGAGAGCAGTCGTTCCACGTGTGCGTAATTAAATGCCTGATGTTTACAGCATGCCTGATTGAACTAATAATGTGACGACCGGGCTGTGAAAATCATTCCGCGCGTTGTAATCGGATTAACTTTCCCGCGAATATGAAAAGCCACGAGAAATACGAGCAACTCGCGATTAAGTCGTCTGCATTTGACGCGTGACGGAGTTGGCGCAATCACAATATCATGAAATACCGCGATGAGAGAAGCCCGTTGTTGGATCTATGAAAGGATCGACGGCACAGCTTTGCCGTCGTCCCGTCATCGAAACCACCGTTGCAGCATCGAATCGAAAATACACACAGTTCTCCATGTTTATCCGCGACGCGAGAAAAATGCGATTTTCGTAAATCTGAATTTCCATCGAAATCCGACATCAGTCTACACGGGCCCGGGAGTATTAATCGAATACGACTCTGATAAGCTTATTGCGAATGTATTTTGCACGGAAGTAGATAGCGGGGATGACGAAGGAGATTATCGGCGCGATAGAAAGCGTGATGGGGATAAATTGTGTTCATTGAAAATTTTGTTTACCGGATTATCGCTCGAGCGCGGCTTGTTTTACATGGCAACGTGAGTTTTACATCAAACGCGTTTTATGCAGAAATAAAAGACGAGGAGCTTCATTTGTTTTTTTTTATTATGAAAAAAAAGAAATAAACCGAAAATGTGTATTTTGATTAATACTGAAATAACACGAAATTATAGTTTACGTCCATTTTGCCCGCGGCGTTGAGGAATTCGTTGGCAATCGCGCGCATTCGCTAATAATGAAGTTATTGAACTTTAATTTCCGCTTTAGCATTCAGTCCGATTTCACTTGTGGTCGACACACGCTGAAATCTTTATGTAATACGCGTTATGAGTACGTCGCGTAAATGCAAATGTTTTATTTGCAGTTCGCCCGATTTTGTCCAGTAATTGCAAGATTGTTTTATTATATATAAAAGCAATCTCTATAATAATTTGTACACAATTTTCAAGTTACAAATTGCGGTCAATATAAAATGAGGATTAAAAGCTATTGAAATTCATACAACTTCGATATTGTTCGGACACAGTTTCGATATCGTAAACGTAAAAAGAAAAATATATTCGATACGAAACACGACATGCAAGTTTCAGGCGAATTCTCAAAAATAAAATTCTGAAAAATAAATAAGTTTGAAGAAAACTTGAAAGATATTTTAAATATGTTTACGAAATGTTTATAATTTTATTATTTTTCTGTTACATCGACGTTTACGCTTTTCGAAATACAAAGCGGATTGAGAAACCCATCCGATTTTGCGTGAGAGTGAATATTTTGCGGGGAAAGCCAGGAAACCGAGCCGGCTGGACACTAGTGAAATCTCTCGTACGCATATACAAATCTTTTATTTTCGTATAAATGCATCCGACCTCGATCGGCGTTGTGAGACCGACCGCACGAATTCTGCGGCCCGACTTCCGCCGCTGCGCGTGTTACTACAAGTGAAGTAACTAGAAGGATTTTCTCGTAACAAACCATGCGTGCAACTACGTAACTGCACCGAAGCATCGACTTTCTGCACGCCGCATGATTATTTGACCATTTGTGTCCAATTCTTATTTCTCTATCAAAATGATTCTGGAAACCGATTTCATGTTTCTATCGTGATTAATATTGTTTCTAGTGTTATATAAACATACATAATTATTTAGTTTTGACAAAATAATTAATTTTGATATTATTTAAACTCGTAAGATCATAAGAAATGGACGTGAAAGGAGATATGGAATTGGCATTCCATATTTTGGAACTTTTATTTTTTTTTTCATTTAATCGACAAAATTCTTCTCAAAATATCAAAATATATTAGAAACTCTAGTATTTCTTAGGAAAGAGTCATAACCCTATCGATTACATCAAAAACCTGAGAATGGACTAGCCACATAGAGAGATGCAATTATAAGTTGTGATTATATTCTGTAGCGTACACATATATATGTTCCTGTTACATAGGGTACATGGATAGAGTTTCAGAGGTGTGGCAAAACTTTGAGGGTATATTCTACTAGTTCTTGGGACAAAATAATATATACAGGTTCAGCTTGAGTAATACATTCTGACCGAGAACACCAATACGATTGAATTATTGATCAAAATGTTATTTTATTATTTCAAAACACATGTTTGCTGGTCGTTGGCAAACAATTGACAAATTAAATTCGTTTATCCGCGCTGTGATGACAATATTATCATTAATTATAAATTTTTATCTTAAATAATATTTTCAGAAAAGTAGCATTAATTCGCAAATATTTCCATAACTGTAGTATCTTAGTGCTCATACTTTATCGCTAACATATATGTATTGTGTAAAAATGCGTGTACGCATTATTACTTTTTCAAAAATATTCGACAACAACATTAAAATGAAGCGGTCAGAATTGAATGAGTTTCCAAAATACGAATCGCAAAACGTTCCGCTGCGTAACATTGCAGAATCCTTTTACGTGTACATTTGCGGTGATACGAGCTCGGATTCGCGCATGGTGAGCACGATTGGATTTCGCCAGCTGCAAAATTCAAAACGATTTTGACAGAACATTTTTCAAAATTCGCCCCGTTAGCAATAGTGCACAATAATTTATTTTTATTACATATATTCTGAGCGGTTACTATCGACCAATGAGTAATCGAATTACATTTGATAAATTTTTATTAGAGGTTCTCTCGATATAGGGGAAGAGGTACAATGATTGACAGAGGCAGAGTGATTGACACTCTGTTATATTTTTACCTATGGCAGACTGCTCGTTGCACGATTAATTTCCAGGTACTAAAGAAGAGAAGAAGTTCTTTATACCTGGAAATTAATCGTGCAATGAGCAGTTAATCTGCTATAGGTAAAAATATAACAGGATGTCAATCACTGTACCGCTTCCCCTATGAATTTAATTTTCTAATCTTGCGATTTAATAGAAATTTCTGAAATTATAAGAAAGCGTTTAAAATACGATCCATTTTGCTGACATCTTTTATGAAATATATATTAAATTGATAGAAGTTTAATAGATATATATTTTATTAAGAATATTTTTATTAATAATTTCTTTTATTAATAATTTTATAAAAATTATTTTGTTTTTATCTCTTTTGAAAACATTATTATATTACATTATATTATTAAAT
>VBVQ01002211.1:0-26773 GCA_011636635.1 Tetramorium simillimum | reverse complement strand
GGGGGGGGACGCCGCGTCGCGACCGAACGCGATTTTACACGTAAGGAGAATCGATTCTCGGTCCACGAGAAGTGGATGGGACCGCGGAACGGTGGTTGAGCACACGTTGCGTCCGTCACGTCGGCGATTAATTAACGATGGGACGTTTACTTTCCATTATTGTAGCCGGTGTTAGTATTTTACCGATGGCGCTTGTGATTTCTACCCTCTCAATGCACGAGCGTTCGATCGTGATAACGATCGCGGGAATCTTCGCGAATTGCACATATCGCGATTGTGCGAAGGCTCGCGATATAATCGAACGGCTCGATCAACGACACTTTCGCAAATCTTGATTAACGCGAATCACCGTTTCGCGCGAACGATGCCCAATCACTGGTATACTAAGCGCTACTGTAAAATATTGTATATTATTTCGCGTTGTTTATTTTTCAATGTTTTTACTAGAAACGCGTTTCTACGGTATTTAAAGAATTACCGCATAATGTTACTGAAGACGCGATCCGCGCTGCTCCGTTACACCGTGCAGATTGCGACAAAAAAGACGTTTGCCGCGAACTAATTAATAATTACAACAAATAGTATAATATGAAAAGAGATATAAAAGAACTGAAACAGGACAAATATATTGTCGTGCAATTGTTATATCTAAATAAGTATGATTGTTGTTACAATCTGTAAAATATTAACGATAAAATTGCATTTATTAATTAAGAACTTTTAGGATTATTATTGCTATCACATTTTAAAATTAAAAATCAATTTTAATTAAAATAGCATCTTATGCATAATTTTGCAATAAAAATTTATAATTTGCATGTAGCATCTGATTTCAATGCTTATTATAGTATTATAAAAAGCCATGTTTTCTTCATTACATTCAATCTTTTTTCCAACCGGCTTTTCTATAATGACAATTTCCTAATGACATTTTCCTAATTTGTGTTGCAAGAGAACTTTAAATAATTTACGACCCGGTGAATTCCATTACCATCATTGTCCGCTCTCTTACGGTGTTGCGAACCAGCGGGATAAACACGTTTGTAAAACTGCAGCGTATCTCCAGCAGCTTTCGCAGTGTGTGAGCTAAAAAACGAATGCAGAGCAAAACTAGTCTAGGGCACATTTAAAGAGCGTATGGCTTGGGTGCGGAGAAATGTAATGTCCGACTTTGGCGTAAATCACGTGCTTTTGAAGAGAAACAGAGTATTTCGAGTAGAGAAAATCTTACAAACATCTAATTATACGTAGTCATATTCGTGAAACGACAGTCATTAAGAACTACAGTCACCTCTTGCAGAATGTGTAAAATTCCGCGAATACTGTTCATCGAACATTCCTATAGGATCATCAAATGTCATCAATTTTATTTATTAAAAAGTTCGGAAAAAAAATAGAAAAACAGTCATATTGGTTACCGCTACAGAATGTTATTGCTACAATAAATCGCGGAAATATGACATTTTAGAAAATATTTGAAGAATACGTGTTAATGTAATTTATTAATGTAATTCACAATACAAAATGCTGGATATTTGTAAAAATAGGTTCTTGAAATTTGAAATGTTCGAAAAGGTCGAAAAGATGCATGAAAAAGTCCGGGATATTTTTTACAATCTTGAATGCTCGAAAGTGCTATTTTCTCAAAAGTATCGTATGTCTCAAAGACGAGCCAGGCGGACGAGAATCGGACGTTTGCGTTCCGCGATAGTCTATAGCGAAAAGACTACGCACTATTAATAACATGGCTAATTCTAGCAGCACGAAGTATTAACGTTAATAGCGAAATTATTATAAGGGAAACGTAACGGCGAATTACTAATAAAGGTATAGGTCGCCATCGATGTTTCCCAAAAGAACCTCCTTCGACGAAATGCACTCGAAACAGTGGCAGATATAAATGAAAGAAGTAATCTTTTATTCCAATAATTGGCTACTCTTTGAAGAGAATAACATCACGTTTATGGTGATCGCTTAATAAATAATACGCAATAAAAATGTTACGCTTTCTATCTGAAAACTATTGACTATTTTCCCTACACGAAAAAAAACGAATTTCATTTACTATCTTTAATTATTACGCAAAATGGACAAGCTGACAATTGCAATTGCACTGCAAAACATAGAAAAAAAAAAACAAATTGAGATATTCCCATCGATCAAAATATTTATTTTGATAAAAAAAAGTGCATGTAAAAATTTTCATTTCATAGATATGATTAGATTACTCAAAAATATGGCAGATATTTGAAATATTCCGAAATATCGGATACACGAAAAATATACAGCTTGGATATTTACAATAAAATATTTGGATCTTTAAAAAATAAAGTATACTCATTCGTCGTAACGTCTTCATAAAAATTCTTATAATAAATTTTACTAATTTTTTATAATTTATTTTAAACTGCTTTAAAATGTTTATTATACGAATATGAAACTTTCAAAGCACTATGTCTCCATACCGGTTATTCGAATGAGAAGCAATTATTTTCATTCATTTAGATTTGTCATTGGATCGAGTGTCTATTACCGGGTATCGCGGACAAACGGATAGCGTGTGTAAGACACAAGATTTTTATTACTGAGTTTTGTTTCTATCCAAGTGAGGCAGATTATGATTGAGTACATCTCGGAGAGATTTATAGGTATGTTTGTACAATATGATTTATCTGAATTGAAAGAGCATGACGCTAAACTTTGAATTATTTTTTTGATTATACGATTAATTTTGTTCAGAATGCTTTAAAGATGGAGCATTGTTCGAGCAACGCGAGGAATTGTTAGGAAATGATTGAGACTAGTATCAGCATCGAGATTTCATGTGAGAGAAGCTTTACGCTAGAAGACGCTAGCGTTAGATGATTACTATAAAGCGTCGGCAAGCGAAAATACTTTATTCTAGTCGTATCTCTCATGCTTTGCCAAGTAAGCAAATGTAACTCTTGTGTTTAAATGTAACGGTCAATTATGTTTTAATAAAATCTGCCAAGATTCTCTTGTCAATGCTTCATGTGTTTCCCTTATCCTTTTTATTTCTATGATTCCCATAAATCTTTCGTTTTCTTTATACACAAGTAGAATTAGAATTATAATCATCATTAAAATTTAGAATACTAAAAGAAAGCAGAAGTTAAAATCATGAATTTTAATAGAATATTTCAATTTTTAAATTTATATTGTTTTTAATAATTTAACAGTATTTAAATATATTTACTTTCTTACTGGGTACTCCACTCACATTTAGAAAATCTGCTAGTTTTTGTTTTTAAAAAAGATATATTCGTACAAAATATGTCGAGAATAACTGACATGTTAGTTACAGCCATTATACATATTAATTAAATTATTATGAATATTGTAGGAGAGCATTGCTGTGTGATTCAACCACCACAGTTTGTATGGAATAACAGTTAATAAAACAGTCTTTGGTAATGGAGGTTGATGCATACGCAATTGACATAAAATGGAATTTGTATTTACAATTGGTATAAGTAGGCTCAAGTATTTTTATAACTGACTACAGTATCCATTTTATGTATAGAGGTTGAGAATGATCTAAGTTGTACCTCTTGACTGTTTGCAATAAAAACTGGCTGAGTCTCGTCCCACTGATTGGGAATGTTACAGTCCGGTACCGTGTATGTAAGTATGTCGAAGGAACACAGACAATCCAAAAGTGGCAGAAAGCTCACTGTGCCTGTGAAAAATACTTCGTATTACAATCTGAACACAATGTGCAAGCATCGCAGCGTTTCATTCCAAATCTCATAGCTACCTGTGATCTGACGTATCACTTCTCGTATTTCCTTCTGTATAGTCTTCACATCCTTCGTCCCTACTTCAGGTAGATCACCCTTGATACTGCAATCCACTCCGTTTGCTTTTTGGTCCTCATAGTCAACTTTAAAGTCCCACTTCTCCAGCACCTCCTTCGTATTGACGTTCGTTATAACTAGCGTGATCTTGCGCACCTTGCGCTGGACGAGCCACTCTTGGATCTGCCCCAGCACGGTGTTCAAGAAGGACGTGATCTTCTCGTCCGTAGACGTGAAGATAAACAGTCCGAAATGTTCGGAGGGCTGAAACGTCTCCGGCGGATATATTCCTCTTTGATAGAGTATACTATTGACTCCATAGACTACAAGGAAAGTTAACGATCAAAGAGAGGTTAGGTGTATCTAAAATCTAAAATTGACTCATAAAACTACTTACGCAGATATTGCGCGACCAACTCGGCGGAACCTTTCAAAGTAATGCACTTGGCCCTTTGCTGCGTTTCTGTCATAATGCAGCACAGTCGGAGCACAACCGTTCACCAAGAAATCAACGGCAGAATCACACGGACGCCGCCAGCCGCGTAACGAATTTGAAAAGAAACGGCTGGCGGCTGACCAATCGCGCGTGAGCGCGCCAGAACGATCGTCCACACGCGGTTAAAAGCGCGATCACGTGTTTCCGCGAGCCAGCGTTTATTTCCAATATTGAAACGAAGCTCATGAGAAAATTATTGCCAAAGTTTAAAAATATCCTGCGCTATTATTCTATATCTTTTAACAATAAAATCGCTATCACATCAATATACAACTACTTTCCGATAAGTTTTAGCTGCAACGATACGTAACGATAACAACATCATTAGAAAATTAAAAAATAGATCTACCGGGAGTATAGGGACAAAATCTCTGATATAATCTTATAAAATGTAGTTTGTAGAAGATAAAATACAGCCACTTTCTGCTGTTCTAAGTTGTTTTTTATTTAAAATTAGCTATTTTTCAAAACAAGCTGCGTCAAAGCAAATTTTCATTTATATTATTAAAATATAAAAATTTGTATTAAAAAATTGCACAAAAAATGTGGAGAAAGCGATGCGATTGTTTGTTAACCCTTTCGGAAAGTTAACTTTGCGATGCCGTTGCCTATTCCTAAAGTCTGTTCATAAAGAATCAGCCAATCGCGCGTTAATATAGAAGACGCCATGTTGCATTATTTCAGGCGTGCGGATTGGTCGATTTCTTTCGACCACGCGAAAGCTCATCTACGAATATCACATAAACGCGGACCGGGTAATGCTAGCGCCACGGACGGCCCGGACGCCACGAGAAGCTAAGCCGGCACGAGAGGAAGTAGCGTTTCAGCGGACTCGTTCATTTGCAATTGGTATCCGGCATCATGGTTAACATCGAGGAAATGTTCGTGACTGCCCTCGTGTACGACCATTTATTAACGATAGATGCGGCATTGGCAAAGGTTTATCAGAAGAAGGCAAAAGCGGTAAGTCGCGGTGGCGGTTGACGCCGTGCGCCGCTACGAAATACCGCCATACTCGTTAACACCACGTGGACGCAACGCGCCCAACGTGCTCCCCCTTGATTATTTCGCCGTGGCAAAATTCTTTCTTTACGTATATTCTTAAATATTGTGTGTAATCGATAACAATTGTTTTAACGATGTTTATATCTTTCAGGCTTCTCTTGTTAAAGGATGTCCGAAGATGCTAGAAGTATTCAAGTTTTTCCAAAAGAACTCTGGTAAAAAAATCTCGATTATTTCACAAAACAAGAAAAGCAGCTCGGATTCAAGCTCGGAAAGCGAAGAGGAAACTGAAAAAAATGTAAAACAGGTTAATGGCAAAGGAGCAGCAGTTGAGACAGTGCTTCTTAAAAAGGCAGCAGAATCTTCCTCGGAGGATTCTTCCAGCGAAGATGAAGAACAAACTCAGAAAGCAACAAAGAAAGGGAATACAAAACCTCCTGTACAGCAAAAAGAGAGCTCTGATGAAAGTTCAGATGAAAGTTCAGATGATGAAGACGTGTCAAAAATTCAAGCAAAAGCTACAAAAGATGCAAAATCCAAGCCTCTCCTGAAAGCAGCAAAGGCAGTTCTAAAAGCGGTCCAAGCGTCTGACAAAAAGTCATCTGATTCTTCCAGCGATTCATCAGCCACTGGGTCATCTACCGATCAATTGGCACACCAAAAACAAATTAGCAAACAGTCAGCGATTAAGACATCCACGCCAAAACCAGCTGTAGTTTCAAAAACACAATTGCAAAAACAGAATAAACAGATAGCAGAGTCAATTATAAAAGAAAAATCATCATCGAGTGAAGACAGCAGTGATGAGGAGGAATCGACTCCGCAAAAACCAGCTTTGAGTAAAACAAAGGTACCAACAAAGCAAACTGCCATGGAAGTATCTTCTAGTGACGATAGCAGTGAGGAAGAGCAATCCGTCACAAAACCAGTATCGGTACCTGCCGCTAAGAAACCAGCTTCGGTAGTTGCCTCTAAGAAGGAAGAATCTTCCTCGAGTGAAGAAGAGAGTAGTAGCGAGAGCGAACCTAAAACAGTCACGACAAAAGCATCTGTAACTTCAAAGGCACAAAACCAGAATAAGTCAACGCCAGCAAATGCAGTTAAAAAATCGGAATCGTCATCAAGCGAGGACAGCAGTGAAGCAGAAGACTCCACACCGAAAAAACCAACAGAGGTTATCGCCAAGAAAGATTCTTCGAGCGAAGATAGCAGCGAAGAAGAAGAGTCTGTTAAGAAACCCATTTCGGCAGCTGCTACTAAGAAACCAGCTACAACAGTCGCCGCTAAGAAAAAAGAATCTTCCTCAAGTGAAGAAAGTAGCGAAGATGAATCTCCTGTCCAAAAATCAACTCCCGCTATGCAAAATGCCGCTGGTAAAGTTGGTTCTGTAAAGAAAAAAGAGTCGTCAAGTGAAGAAGATTCAGAGGAAGATTCTGATGAAGAAGAGAAACCAACGACAAAGACAGTGACGAAACCGGCGATTAGTAAAGTATTAAAGAAGCAGGAATCGTCTAGCGAAGATTCGGATGATTCGGAAGATGAGACATCAACAAAAGCTCCGATCAAGGCACCTGCCAAAAAAGAATCTTCGAGCGAATCTGATTCAGATGCCAGCGACTCTGACAAGGCAAAAGTCCAAACTCCTGCTAAAGGACAAAAAAGAAAACATGCCGACAATGACGAGGAAAAGACACCATCAAAAGTTGCAAAAAATAACTATAGCAACTTTGTGAAAGCTAATAGTAGCTTAAATGGAGACAAGGTTTGTGATATAAAATATAGTTTAAAATATTCGATGCTAATTTGAGTGACGAGTCATCGATGAATATATTCAGAATCTTCTTGCAAAAGTTAAAAGCTTGCTTATTAAAAATATACTCTCATAGCATATCCCATAAACGTTTTCTTTTTGAATAAACTTTTTAAACAAACTTTTTGAATGCAACTATTACTGCTATGTTTAAGTAACGACTAAACATAGTTACTTTGTTATCTTTAAAGAATGATACTATAGAACGGTTTTTCTTATTTATATGATTTTTTTATTTACCTACAGAGAAATCGTACATTTCAACGCGTGAAAAGTGACATTGAATTGGATCCTAAGTTGGCTAATAATTCCTTCGAAGCAAAGGTAAATGCCCGGAAACGTCCGAGAGGCATAGGTCACTCGTCCTTTACAAAAACTTGAGACCATGTTTCCGTGCATTCACCAAATTTATTCAAATTCAAAGATTTAAAACAAAAGCAAGAAGAAAAAAGAAATTAATGGTTTTATGATAGTAAATTTCCAATACGGGCGATTGACCTATTCCTCTTTTGTTTTAGGGTGAAGATATAGACGATAACAATTTTAAAAAATACAACTCGGAACGAGGTGGATTTAGAGGCGGTAGGGGTGGTTTCCAAGGAAGACGCGATGAGGGTAGTCGTGGCGGTTTTAGAGGTGGACGCGGCGGCAATCGGGGTGGACGTTGGAACAACGATGATGATAGGGGTGGTCGCGGAGGTCGCGGTGGTTTTAGGGGCGGTCGCGGTGGTGGTAGAGGTGGTAATAGAGGTGGTTTCGAGGGTAGAAAATCTTGGGGCGGAAATAATGATAGTGACCGACCAAGAAAATCTTGGGGAAATAATGACAGTAGTGACAGAGGCGGTTTTAAGGGTGGTTTCGATAAAAGAAAATCTTTCGATATCTCGGCACCGCCTCAAAATAAAAAAATCACTTTTGACAATTAATATCAAATAGATGATTGTATATAAAGGTGAGGGAAAAATTACTGTAAAAATATAATTTTTTAATCTTTAGA
This sequence comes from Tetramorium simillimum, assembly GCA_011636635.1. NCBI lineage: Eukaryota > Metazoa > Arthropoda > Insecta > Hymenoptera > Formicidae > Tetramorium > Tetramorium simillimum. Next base: position 18,647 of record VBVQ01002211.1, on the reverse strand, counting down.
GAAAAATATAAAGATGTTAAATCCATTTGACATTTAACGTCTTTTTTTTTTCAACAGAAAGGTGCAAGAGGATCGTGGGGAGAACGCGCTAATGAAGTACTAAAATTTACGAAAGGCAAGAAGTTTCGACATGAAAAGCAAAAGAAGAAGCGTGGTTCTTACCGCGGTGGACACATAGATACATACGTTAATTCCATTAAATTCGACGATTAAACAGTTTTATTCCGTAATTCTTTATCATATTCATATTTACATTAATAAGTAATTGGTTAAGTTTAATACTGATTTGTACTGTAAACATATGTAACAAAATATACAAGACAGTTGTTGTCCAAAATTTTAAAGAAAAAATGAGATGTGTTATGTGCTCGGTTGAAGGCTTACTGATGTACAATTGCAAACAAATTTAAGCCACATGTATTGTACACAGTTGGAATTAATAGAACTTAGTAAAATATACTTAGCTCAAATTAGCGTATTTGACATAATATGTGTATAACGTTATATTGAGTTTTGTTTACGTTGTATTTGCGTTATGTAATTTTTTGCACACAAATAAATATATTTTTCATCTATGTCATTAAGCGTTCAACCGAATTTGTTATTACAGAAGAAAATTCGGAAGTTTTTGGAAAAACACATTATTACCGAACAGTATATACTTAACAAATCTAAGTGTTATTTATTTTCGCAGTTACTAATGTTTGCAATATAATTTTCTATGTGTATATGTCAAAAAATATAATTTTATCCAAGATATTACAACACGAGAATGTTTTTAAATATATGTTGTACATTACATTATAACAAATACTGAAACATTCTTTTTAAAACAATTTTTTTAAAACAACATTGATACAAACGTGTACATGTACTATTTTTATGAAATGATACATTTAACTCAACAAATCCTGATAAATCTCGACGCCAGTGTTTTATAATACGCGAAAGATGAGGATGAATAAAAAAATGTACCCTCAATTTATGGAGCGCCGTTTTCACGTAGACGAAAATGTACGTAGAAGTCGAGCGTATCGTGGATCCGATGTAGCGTTTAGAGCACACGGGCGAACGAGAGAGCCTTTATGGCAGGCAAAGAATCGAAGTAGATGGCAGAGAAAGAGCGAGCAGGTAGAGATGGCATAGGAAACGAGGGAAGTGGCCGCGTAAAAGAGGAAAGGGAGGGGCGGATACAGGGTTGTATGGGAGCGAGGGTTGTTATTGCAGATTGCGTGGGGCGAGGGCCGAGTGCAATACTCGGGCGATGGAACTGAACGAGGACCAGCAGCGTGCAGGCCCGCACCCGCGCTCTTTCGGCCGCTGATGCAGGTCTCTCAATAACGAAAATCTATACGGTTTCATTTGTCTGCTAGGCACGACTTTATTTGCGAATCGCCGAGGAGTTCGGCGACCGGGCGCGGCCCGCGCCCGGCACACTGCGGGCGAAATCGGTAATCCGGACGGACAAAAGCCCGAAAATAAAATTTCACGCCGCGATGAAAAATTCCGGGCTAACCTCGGCTGGCGCGGCGCCCTCGCGCGCGCACGCGAGGCCACGCCGAAATACCTAGAGTTTTATGATGCGGCCCCCAAATCAATAGGATAAAATGGCGTATATAAATTCTCATTGGTGGAAACTGCATTTCCAGCTCTGTATACGCGCATAACGCAGTGCGTATAGCTCTCCGAATATTTTTATTACAACAAATTGCCATATGCCGCAGTGGATGTTTCGACAACTGTTACAGAAACATGATGACACTCGTGTTAGATGCATGTCCAAATAAAAAGGAGGATTTATATGGAAAAATACGGTCTGCCTAAAAAAAACAGTATATTGCGATAAAACTTATTGTGTAGCGTGCAAAATATTTTTCTTTCTTTTTTTTTTTTTAATTGAATATTCCATAGTGTTCGCGCTGTCAATACCTTTTGCCCTTTTTGCAAACATATGGGCACAAGGGCGAATTATTGAATAACTACCCCTCGATGATTTTTAATACTGGATAGTCCTTTCTTTGGCGAATGCGTGATCGGGTTAAACGCGCAATCGTGCTACAATCGAATCGTTAGTCCGACCGTTAATGAACACCAACTGACGTCGCTCGTATTTTATTTAATAGCCGAAATGGCAGGCGCTGCAGGCAGTCGAAATGCATTTTGTAACAAACAACAATGGGCGAGGCACGGTTCGGAACGACATCGGACGATAGGTGCGTAATGTAGGTGCGGATTACTGCATCCTGTACATCGCACAATCGCTGTCGCGATACAATATAAAACGCTCCTGCGTAGGTGGTATAATTAATTATATAATTAACGGATTACATTGTTCCAGCGCGCGGTGACTGTTACAAACGTCGCGAGCTCTAAATTGGAACACGAATGTGTGGTTTACTCTTCCAAGGAAATTATCCGGACGCTCCAAAAGTGTATATATGAGCTGTTGAGGCACAATGCGGGGAATTCCGCCCCATTCGCCGCGCGATATTTCATCCCGGAGCGGCACCAAATAAGAAGATATCGCATGGAGCGCATTGGATGTTTAAAGGTAATTTCTAATTCGGTCCCGCGGGAGGCAGGGGTGGATAGCCCGGCAAAGAAGCGAAGGAGCGTATCGAAGAATCGTGCGGTTCGATAAATTTCGATTCACGTGCCGATACCGCGGTCTCTAAGTGTACGGAAGCGCACGTGCCGTAGTCGGCACACATATTGCGTGGCACGCACACGTAACACCACATTGTGTGTATGTGTGTGTGTGTGTATGCACGTAGCGGACGCGCCACACTGCGGCTCGCGTAATCGCGTACATACGCACACGTTAGTTCCCTTTACTGCACTCTATTCGGTTCTATTCGGTGTTTACGGCTGAAAGCATTAACGGAGAAAGAGTCAGGCTGTGTGGGTGATGGCAGGGAGAGAGAGAGAGAGAGAGAGTGAGAGAGGGAGGGTAGCGGCAGGGAGAATCGCATTATTGCAACTCGCTCGACCGAGCCCCGCCGCTACCCGCCTACCCCAGCTGCCGCTGCTGTACCAGGGTGTAACAGACCCCCCCGAGCCTGGTTCCAGCTCCGAACCAATAAGGTCATTTTTCTCCTGTATAATCCAGCCAACCGGCAAACCGGGTATCCCGTTTGCGCCGAGTTAACGCAGAGTTAATAGCCGGCCCATAATGTATCGAAGCACCACGAATATTAAGGGATTATGGCGGCGCGCACGGCCGCGCTCCGCCAAGTCAGCGAGGCAAGGCTGACGTACTTTTCGGCCCGCGTTTTTCCGCCCTACTTTTCCCGCGGCTTTACGTAGCCCGACTTGAAAGTTTGAGAGGAAAACGATAGCGTGAAAGCCGAGTGGTCGCGGTCTTGACTGTCGATCGTGGGGCGGGCGGGACTGATACGATAATGGCAGTTTCTTCCGCAAAACGTGCGGGTCGGCGATACATTTTCGAGGTACTTCGTTCAATGACTTAAAAATGGTTATATCAGTTAGTTGCATAATTGAAGGCTTCCGTGCAACAGGGATGTAAGTTAAAGAATACCGTTTGGAGAAAAATTACTTTTTAATAGTAATTGCCAAATTACTAAAACAAAAAGTTAAAAAACTCGTTTTTCTAAAACTTTTATCAATTTGTAATAAATAAAACTATTTATTTTAACATATTAGAGTAAAAAGTATGAGATAAAATATTATGTTTAATGATACTTACGTTCTTATTACATGACAACAATAATTTTAAAGAAAAATAAAAATACATTATTTTTTTATTTATGTCACTTTAAAATGAAAATTTGATAAAAAAAATTGATCATAATATGAATGTTATCTAAATGTCCATATCAAAGTTATATTATTAATACTTTGATCTTAAAACATCTTCATGAACTTTTTCAATCAAGACCACATAGAATTTGCGGTTTTTTCGAAGACGTATCGTAAGTTTTTTTACATCTTTCTATTTCTCTTCTGATATTTTACTTAACTCCGGTTTACAGTGCCCCAACTCTGAAATCGCCTGAAAGACAAGCTACAAAAATTGGAAAACACTTTTGGCTTTTTGAATACGCTTTTCATTGCCCATCAAACCTATAAGGTTGTGAGTTTACTTATCTTTATTTTATTATCAACAAAAACCCAATAGGGGTGTAAGTCGACTTACATCCCTCTTGCATGGAAACTGATGAAGACTCTCAATTCTTAATTATCTTTCTAAACAAAGCTGTGAATAATTTTTCTTAATAATTTTAAATAATAGATAACGAAACTTATAAAAATAAATTTAGATTTTATTTGGAAAAAATAGAGAAAATTAAAAAAACATTTATTTAGCTTCTGTAATTCATTCATTTTTGCTAATTATCTCATAGTGATAATCTTTGTAGAACTACATTCTCTTTAGCATTATTCTTCTTTTCTCTATAGATTCCCCAAACAGGACGCGTATCGCAAACTGAACAAATTTATTACAAATAAAGTATATTTCTTGAGAAAAATATTGCAATAATATTATGCGTAAAAGTCGCCGGTGACATTTAGAGCTGGCTACAACGGTGAGAGGCGGTCTAATCCAGAAAAGAGAAGTGGCTCACTGGTACTTGCGGTCAAGTAATGTTGTTTTAAGCGCGGCACTTACCACAGCGACAAATAATCATTAGGCAGAATTCTAGCGGCCTCGCCGGGGTGGCACGGGGAGAGGCGTGGGAAAGGTGGGAGCTCGCGGCCAGTAAATATCCGTCGTACCGTTTTCGTCGTCTCTCGGAGGCCTCTCGCCATCCGCACGCGGATCTAGCCTATCTACGTCCCTAAGCCAGATTATCCCCCGAGATCGTCGAAATATATTTTCATCTGTACATGCATTTCGGTTCCGCTCTCAAATATATCGGTCAGCCGAGCTTGCATCGCGACGAGTATGTATCGCGAATATATATACCGAGTCGCGTAGAAACGTCTCGTGAATACTGTATTAAACGCAACGGAAGTGGAGGGACGATATTGGAGAAGTTATTTCGAAATTCTACATGAGATACTTACTCGAATCGTTTATCTTGGAAGTGGCATAAGTCAAATTTTGAAAACGGTGCATCTCTGAATAAGATGCCGATATTGGCGACGCACCAATTCGAGATGAATTTCCAAAATTCGTTTTGTACTATTTTTAAATGGTACTCCTTACATGCCAAGAGTTTTATCGAAAAGATATCAATTCTTCGAGCGTGTTTCTCTCTCTCTCTCTCTCTCTCTCTCTCTCTCTCTCTATTTTTATCTACAATCGAATTTAGCTATCTATCTACTAATTTGTATAACATACAAGACATAGAGCGAATGTGAATTCAATTTAATTCTCGTTGTCAATCGCTGCATTCGAGCGACCCAATTTGACGAGAACGAGACACTGTATTTTTTTTTCCTTTTTGACAGCTGCGCCCGGAATAAATAATTACGTTTAATCTTTCGGAAGCGTCGGTCCCCCGTTTATAATTCACCGGCTACACGGCTCGGAGAATCGCGTCAGCGATTTAGTATCATACGTGTTAACGCCGGGCCCTCCGCCGCCCGACACCGTCCGCCGGGGCGCATCGGGAACGGAGAGCGGACGGGAGACAGGGAGAGAGAGCGAGTTGATGCACGAGGGGCGCGAGTTTTATAAACTGGAATGAATGCGCGGGCTCGAATGCAAACTGCGGGCGCGGGCGAGGTCGCGGGGTCAAGGGTTGGAGGTTTATCTTCCCGCAGTTGCGAAGCGATACGCCCGCCATTGAAGTTGCAGCGGCATGCGGGCCGGCGGATGGCGGATGGCGACGAGGGGCCGCACGGCGCGCAGGGTGCCGGGCACTCCGAGGGTGGTGTACAAGTCGGGATTCGGAGCAGATTGCGTCACTCACCGCGCGCGCGATACAGACCGCCCGAGCAACTATTGCGATAGTTGCGTCCCTCTGCATGGCACGATTCTACGCGGCCGCGATTCCACGGGTCGCGCCAACTTCGCGTGTCCCTCCTCTCCCACCCCCTTCCCTCCCGCGTTAAAACGGATATCGATGAAATGGCACGTTTCTCCGCGGTCCGCTGGTCTCAAGACGACGGCCGGGTTGAATGGTAATTTCGCCGAAGGATGCGTGAAGTCTCCTCCTCATCTTTGGGCGGCATAATTGGGAACGAGGGCGCCGCGTTATAACTACAACTCGCCCTCTCCCTGGCGGTTCTCGGACTCTCTCTCTCTCTCGCTCTCTCGTTCATTAATTGGTATTCAGGCAATAATCGTATCGATACGCTTAAATGAACAGGACACGGACTTCGGTAATGCGAAATCGGTGTAGAAATGAAAAACTCGACGTAATTAGAATCGCGCGGCCCACTCCTTGCGCACTGGCCGAGGGAAATTGGCGTTTCTTTCCGCTATTATCCGCGCTACCTGGAATTAATATTCGCTATGGGGCGCAATTTACAATTTGCATATTACATCGAATATTATGTGACCACTGCGACTTTTCAAGGCGCGGCGAGCGCGCGTGTGCTCGCAATTATCGAAATAATATGCGGTTCAACAATTTCGTGATCTATACAACGCGCGATATCGCGTTACGCCCTATCCCCGATATAATTACATTGAATTTAATTAAATATACACAGCGCGTGTTTCTTCGTTAGGATAGTGTGCATGCACAGTGCACGTTGCGCGGTAATAACGGTGATGTAAATGTAAACGAATAGAGCTCGTATCGTTAAAGTCTATTTACGTAGAAACGTTCTCAAACGATACATTACGAGAATCGCTCGTATTCATTATTGGGAATAGTCTTTATCAACTTCATATTGTTACATTATCAGCTTCATCTTGTTATGTCATATAATATTGTGTAATATCATATTCCTGTCTAAAAGAGATTACTTCATAATCTTAATGATTCGCACATTGATACGTTTATCGATTCTATTAAAATAAAACATTTTATGATATAAAACTTACATTATAATGAATCACGAGAAATTGGATATCATATTGTCGAAATCGTTGATTGCGCGATTTGTTATATTCTTACTGCTGTATCGAACACTTCTATCGGTTTCACGGTTTGCCAAGTATCGACGTGCTTTATATTAACACTCCGTAAAGCGCGCGCGAAGCCGTGCACGGGACTTAAGAGACGCAACGATCGCCGCTAAACTTCGCAAGGAAATTAAACCGATAGCCCGACGCGGACGCCGGGGCTCATTTGCATCAATTACTGACCCCCGAAGTTTCTTCTACGGCGAATTAGCCGCCGGGGAGCGCGTCGAATGCGAGATAAAAGGAAGAAGAGGTGGCGGCGGGACCTATTAAAATAAAGGAGAAAAACAAGTTTCGAGATAGTTGCGTTACGAGCGACGGGGGACGCATAACGATCCGTGCTCGGCGGTCGGCTGAGTTACGTCGCCCGCCGGGAAGTTATGCTCTCTGCTTATCTTCCGAATTCCGCGCTTGTCCTGCAGGACGTATCCCTTGGTGCTTCCAGCTCGGCGGACTTGGCGAAGCGTCGGGCCTGATAACCCTCGATAGAGAGTATCGTGAATCACGGTTGCGAATGGCGGAATTGCTTGCTTTTTCCCCTCTTTTTTTGTTTTCGTTGGAAGGAAAAAGAATTTAATTAGGATGTAGCGAAACGTCCGCTTTTTGTTAGGCAGTTGTAAGGTATACATAATTTTGCAAACACACTCTCATTATCTGTTACATTTTGTTTATTAATTAAAAAGCAGACTTATCTTTTAGCTCGCTGTTAATTATAATTAAAAGACTTCATTGTTTCAGTTTTATTTATAATTCTTTCATATGCACGCTATACTTTCGCGCTTCATGCTTCTCTCCTGCTGTATATTTAAATGTAGGAATTTTATTTTTTTCAAGATGTGATACGCTTTTATTGTTTACTAGTTTATCCAAACTCTTAACCCTTCATTATCCGCGCGGAGTACCCCACAGTACCCCAGCGGTTTTTAAATACTTATTATGAACAGAATAATTTTTTTAATTAATTGATTTACGAAAATAAACCAAGATTACATGTTAAAATGTAGATGAGTTTTTAAACAAATAATAGAAATTGATAATATTTACTCGGCATGAATTTTTTTTGTTTAAAAGTTACAAATTTTTTTCATTTGGAATACTATACCCCGCGGGATAAAATATGCAAACGCTCAGATAATGAAGGATTAATAATATTAAAAAATGTGAAATGTTATTACATAAAAGTAAAAGAATTAGCGCAACTGATTGCGATCATTCTTTTGCCTGGCGCAAGAATCGTAGCGAATGTCAGATTTCGAGGGCGCATTCGCGGTTCGCATCGGTGGCGATTCACAGTATCCCGCTCGTCGGCGTTTAACGCCAAGTTCATTGATACGATCGACGCGCGCGGGCGAGCGATTAATGAAAGCGGCTGGTAGCTATAGCAGTCGTCTGGTCGAAACGCGTTTGGTATACGATGGAAACGTGGATCAGTTGAAACGGGGACCGTAAAGAGAGGCCCGCGGGGGTGCGCGCCCCCGCTGTAACGCGTCGCGGGGGGAGAGAGGCACGACGGCGGCGGGAGGAGGAACGGGGGCAACAAACAAAAAAAAAAAAAAAGAAAAACGCGAAACGAGCGGCTGAATTCCGCGCTGCAGCCTCGTCGTCGGTGACCGTAGCCGCGCGGATATTGTTGGACATTCCTCGGGTCGTGCGAATGCGGTCATCTGAATGCCGGGCGCGTAAACCACGCCGAATGGCCCCGCGAGTCTGGGTCGTGCGGAAAGGGCAGGGACCGCGGGGGAGGGTAGAAGTGGAGGACGAGGACGACGAGCAGGGCGGTTAGGCGCGGTATACAGAGGAACGAACGGGAAGAGGGACAGAGAGAAAGGACGAGAGACAGAGAGACGGTCGGTCGTATCGTGGAAAATCTACCCACCGCTGCCGCAGCTATGCCGCCAAATCGCGTTCGCGCTATTTTAATTAATCGCTGCCGTCCAGGACGCTGATTCGCGCGAGCGAGCAAATAATGATCGAATGATTTTCGACGAGTCAAAGCGAACCGGCGAAGAAATCATCAGTCGCGAGAACGTTTTCAATTATTTGGTTAAATAATTGAATTTGGTTAAATTTGGTTAAATTAATGGAATTCTTCCTGAAATAGATTCTTTTGTTTTTAAAATATTTAGATAAATGACTACCACCGTCGCGTATATACTTGCAAAACTAATTTTCAAGAGAACTTGATTTAATTAAGAAGAGATGATCACTTAATTTAATTAAAAGTTAATCTGGTTTTTTTTATATGCCGAAACTAGAAATGTAAAGTCTTGAAAAAATTACCGAAAAAAAAATATACTAATGTCCCGAAATTTTAGGAGTGACAATTTAGTGTGTGACAATGTCCCGAAAAATTATATATAATTATATATAATTAAAAAATTTGACATATAGTTGAACTCATTTCTTACATTTCGAGATTATGATTTTCGGGATCTTATCTTAATTTTAGAAACTTTGCATATCTATCTATATTGAATCTTTATGAGACACTTAGTTGTTGTCGGAAATAAAAAAGTGATTAACCCTCGAAATGATCGTATACCCGTTTTGCGTAAAACTGCGCTTGCAGCAGGTAGCAATCGAATCTTTTATACGTCCATATGGAAGATCTGGGTGCGCGATAACTATCCTCGGCTTGACTGCCCTGCCTTGCTATAATCCAGGCGTTATCCCGCAGCGAAGGCACGCCGTGTACACGGATATCGCCGAAGCGCACGGGACGCAACGTAACGAGACACGTCCGACATTTAACGGATCCAAGATATCCCCGTCGAATGCTTCAATCAGGGTCCGACGATGGCGGCGGCGAGGTGAGCGGGCCGTGGGCTTTATACGTCATTCAGCCGGGTATACACCGGCGTGTACCGGTGCCTGCAGCCGCCGGTAGGTTTAATCAAACACAGGCGCAGCCGGTGCAACGTGGAAGGGTGCGGCCGGTCGCGCGGAGCGCTATTGAAACGGGTGCTGGTCGCCGCCACCGTCGTCATTGTCGGAAGTATTTCGTTAGCGCGACAATTGAAAAATACAAGACGAGGAAGGAGCGTAAAGTCACGCCCGTATTACCGGTTCATTAGCTGTAAAAAAGATTCAACTGATACCACATGTAAGATTAAGTTGTGAGATCTCTTAAACGTTGCTCCTGCGCCAAGCAGATCACCTGCGATTGGAAAATGTAATTGTCTTGCACATTATATTGACATCTTGATATACTTCATTGAATATCGAATCTACTGATTTCTCAATAATTTCTGTGATTTTGTTTTTCAAATAATCAGCAGCAGAATGCGTAGCTAACTTCATATTTTGTCTTATAACTTGAGGAACATAATCTTATTATAAAATAGTTTTCAGCACAAAATAATTTTTTTTCTAAATGCAGCATGCATGCTAATTTTTAATTGAACTTTAGTTATGCTGAAACAAAAAAAATTTGCTTAAATTTTTAGTTGCATTATCACATTATCAGATTAACCGAAAATTCATAAATTTAAAAAATTCATCTTTTTTTCGATCAATTATTCGATAAATTATTAACCGTTTAACGTTTAGTAAATGTTGCACGATCGTATAATGCAAAAGCAAATGGATTTACTAATGTGCCAATTTTTATTGCAAGAATCAATTAAATTCTGGACGTGTTTAGTTTCAACAACGCGAAATCTAGATGTATTTAAAAAAAGCTCAGCATTTTCATTAACCGCCACTTTAGTGAACTGCAGCAAAATGTATGATACTCGCGACATAAAGTTTTTATAAACGGCTATTTCAGTTTTTATATTTGAAAAAATGGACTCTTTTGCTCTCTTTTTCCGTCTGTGCTTCTCGTTTTCCAACCTTTATTATCCATTTTTCACAATCAGATGTAAATAAATGTATAGATTTTATCTACATCGTATTGAATTATTCGTGATCATTATCGATTCGATTATCGCCCGTTGTTATTATCTCGCGTCGAACGAGAGTCGTAAATTCCTGCCGTAAATATTTTCAGAATGATTTCTGATCCTTTCACTGAGTACATCAGTTCGATTTCTACGACTTCTACCAGCTTCGGTCTCTAGCTTAATTACGAGTCCATGGTTTATGGCATGGAACAAGCGAGTCAACGTTTCTGACGTGTTACGACGCTTTGATAAACGCTTTGGCATTTCGAGTATAACGTGTTCCTCGGTGCTGGTTGCACAAGTCGATATGCGAGGTCGTACGACTTCTCTTTCTTTCGATTTTCACTTGACAAAGTCGTAAAGTTCGTCACAAAATGACTCGATACACGTCGTCTACAAATTTATCTTGTTATGCACAATAAATGTATTTTCGTATTTAGATTATTTCGGATATTTGGCATTTTTCTTGAGACTTTTAAATGTTAGTTGCCAAAAGTCATTTTAAGATGTATTAGAAACTCCAACTTTTGGAAAAGAATTAGAATTCCGTCAATTATGTTCTAGAAATGGATTGTTAACTTTTTGCGTCTAGAAATCTTTAGCGATATTCTGTAATTTTCGCATTATATGAAATTTATTGTAGCCTGGTGAATTTAAGAATTATAGCGGCATACTCGTAACCAAAACGATACGACTGGTTGAAAGGTACGAGACGACGAATTTTGCGGAAGAGTCTGACGCTTTATCGCGATGTAACCACGTGGGCGTGTATGATATCAGACGGGCGTCTAACACCGCTCGTGATTACTGTCATAAAAATTTATACGCGTCGTCCATCGGGCATCGGCGACGGTGCACGATACTTGTGTAATAAAGTGAAAACGACCGTCCGAGATTCGCGAAGGAAATAAATCGGCGGCGGGCAAGGACTTCGGAGACGATCGCTCTTTCGTACTTCTCAGTCACCCGTTGAGCCCGCCCGGGGGCCACGTATATCGCGAAAGTCTTCTGGAAACGATCCCGCAAGTCGTAAACAACCCCGGAGCTCGTCTAGCCTTCCAGATATATGACGTAATATTTTTGTGCGTGACAGATCCCGCGGGCATTTCTACGGCCATCGATCGGGTCTATACGCATCGTGCTTACACGCAACGGTTTCTCCCTTCGCGTTGCTGCTCAATCCGAGCAGAAACGAAGTCAAGATTATTTCTGTTTCACGCAAAGGAAATGATTCGGAAATAATTCTAGATACTCCAAAGCTGTTACATGTCCTTTTGTAAAAAAAATCATTTTTATTGATTAATTGTTTTTGAATGAATAAGTTTTTTACTTCAGCTTTACAGCCAACAAGTGAGACTTGGTTTACAGTAACGTCTTAGCCATATTTATAATTTAAATTATACTTTAACTTTGATTCCATTTTTTCTATCATAATTAATCTGTTAGTTTGTTTTTAACAAGTTTCTTTGCGTTGTAAAATTTTTATATTTTCCTCGGATTATTCTTGAATACGACACTATCGGTAGCATGATAATTAAGTGATAATTAAGTAAGTTAAAAGCTAGATTTTTATTTGTACCTGATCACGAGGAGAATGGTCAAGCACCGAAAAGACGTGGGAGGTACTAAACTTAAGAAACGGCTTGGTCACAGGAGAGTAAACAGGAAACGGCTGCCGTCGCGGCAGTATATGCCGGTAACAAGATATTGACACTGGCCGATAATGGCTGTTGGGCTAGCTGACGGGCGTAACTTGGCCGAAAAGTCGAGCGGCGACTTGAGAAAATGGGGTTGAAATTGGTGAGAGGCCTCTCTACTCCTCTCTTTCTCTCCTCTCTCGGGAACGGCGAGCTATCCGTACGGTGCTCCTTCAAGATACTTTTCCGCTCCAGAAATCGTCGCTATCGATTGGTTCTCGGTATCGCAATGTCGACTAACTGGCGACACGTTCCCACAAGATTGGAGTATCCGATTATATGTGCTATCGCGAACAAAAAATCGATTGTGTAATTCCAACGGATTTTAGGCGATTCTTAAAATACTCGTAACAAAATTTGCGAGTTATAACTTTATCCTACATTCGTTCTATAGTTAGCGGATGCTAAAATATTCCACTCGACACTTTGCAGTGATCTGAAATGATGGACATTAAGCATTTTTAATATTCGTACGAGAACATATTGAAAACCGTTACGTATAATTTTTGGTTTAAGCAGGCTAATTTTGAGATTAAAAGAAATGACAAGTTTATTTCTTGGTTTTAAAATTTCACGAAACGTGACACAGGCTATTTATATGGTACTTTATATTGTGCAAAGTGTGATCGAAGTGAAACGCAATATAATTGGAAGCTTAACACGCGCGAGACGGACGGGGCTTGTTCGATTCTACGACATTCATATTCGAGTGGAACGTGCTGCATTTCGTGGAACACGATCTTTTCTCCGGGAAATATCGAATAATCCAGGACACATCTGCCGGTTGAGCCGATATCCGTCTTTGTCTCCGCAATAGTTGCCGTGTGATTTATACGCTGGAATATTGGCTCCAAGATGGCGTTACATCTACAGTGATGGATCGGCACGTTCTCTAGTACAATCGCCACGACTTCCAAGTTGTTTTGCTTATTTCCAATGTACTGCAGCGTGAATTATTCAGTACTCTATCCCTCTCCCCCGCTCCTCTTTTTCCGTATCGCCAGAGTCTTCTAAAAAAATACACTCACGTACCGGGGAGATTTTTCAAATGATTTCCAAGATGACGAAATTATGTCGCGGAAATTACGGGAGAGAAAGAGCTGTCGTTTGATAAAATAGTCTGGCTCTTTCTCCGTTCACTTCTTGTCGAACGAACAGATAGGTCGTCGCCGTGTCCCACTCGAACGAGACAATATTGATGTGCGATGAGTTCAAGAGGTCCGGAGCAGGCACCATGGAACAACTTGCTCACCGCCGATAGGACGAGTGTCCTCTCGTTTTTCGAGTGGAGATAAATGCGGCGGAGGTCAGTTCCGGTTTTAAGACCGATTTCATCAACGGGTACTGCCGGTAACGTTCTTAATGGAAACGTCAGACGGTGATCTCCCGTAGCTACCGCAATCGCATCTGAATCCCGCCTCCTCCGGTCGCATCGTTCTGGAATAGATGAAGCTAGATAAATCTATCGTACCATCGTGCTAATCGCTTCGTATTATTCGTACTGTGAGTTATCGCGATCGAGGAGCTACATTTATCAACGGTGCGCATCGCGCGATCTTATTGTTATTCTAAAGCGTTGTCTCGCGGCTTGAAGCTTACACAAATATACGGCGTTACATAGTTGAAGTTTCATACATGTTTCATCTTTAATACATAACTATGCCCGGGGAGTAGTAGCATGCCTCGTCTAGTAGGCCCCTTGCGAAAATAATGCTGCTATGCGCCCAGCAACAACAGCAGCAGCAGCAGCAGCAGCAGCAGCAGCCAGTAACAGCGGGTGCAACTTTGTGCACGTGGCTGCCAACGGCGGCGCGAGATATGTCCGGGGTGCACGCCTTTCGTGAGAGTGCCGCATTTGCAAGACGAAACGGTTTCATTTCCTGGAATCCATTTTAGCACCTCGCCTTCTGACAGGGTATTAGTAGTGCATAGCTAAACCAGAACGAGCCGATTATACGCGCGTGAGCACCGGTGTCTCGTTTGTCGTCTTCGTAATATCTGCTATTTTCTCTGCCAGCTCGTAGTCGGTAATGCTCTCGCGCTGCAATTTCAAATGCATCGATCTTTAATTGACATCGATTCTATACACGTGTTCCGCAGCAATACGGTTATGGCTAAAGCTTTTATAGCTTTGAACTCCGCCATCGTTATTGATTATATCGTAACGTTAATATACTATTCAATTTTTTAAAAATTGCTATAGATTTCAGAAAACAATTTCTTATTTTATAAATCTAGCATTTCTTAAATCTTCGTATCGCTTAAACACCAAAATACGCAAAAATGATGTATTATTTAAGTCTGCTTTAAAGATGATTTAAAAATAAATATATGTACATTTAATTACAATAATTTAAATATTCAGTTGAGGATTACTGAAGAAACTTGCAGATAGATTATTTACATGAAATCTTACTTGAGAAATTAAAAAACAGATTCCGAAAATATTAGAATTAAAAATTATCAAATATTATTTTTTACTGTAATTATACGTTTTTATATAACATTGATCACAATAATTTTCTTTTAATGTTGATTAAGCAAGAGATGCATGTTTAAAATTATCCTATATCTAGTTTGTTTATTTTCAAATTGAGAGCACAAGATACCAATTGTAGTAATAAATAATTCAAACAATGAGAAACTACGTATCAGACAGTTAGTAATAATGTTTCATATTAATAATTCTTCATTTCGTACACGATTAACATCGATAATCAAAAGTACGTTGTGCAAATATGCAAGTTCATGCATTCACAATTAATAATCGCGATTTTCACCTTCTTGATTTAGAACAGTCTGAAGTATATTCTGTATATTCTGAAGTATATTTTGAAGTATATTCTGATTATTTTAATTTATTAAGATCACACAATCTCATTCCTTCCAGAACGTAGAAATTTAGAATATGATAACATATAAATAATAAAATACATTAAATTCGAATATTTTTCCGACGTTAATAAGTAAGTAAACGTTCTAAATTTAATATAATTGAACATTCAATGTGAATGTGCATTATAAAACTATTAAATATTTTACTATAGTTATAATTTGGTACATATAGCCTTCGTATTTGTTTTTGCGACGTACAGCATGCTACGTTTCCATAAGATCACCATCCACGTGCTGAGGCTTGAATCAATAAACAACGGTGATGAGCTGTTCGCATTATCTTTCAGAACACGATCGCGAGAAATGTCGATGTAAAACTCTATCAATTTCTAGAAGAGAATGAAGAGAATTTAATAATGACCAACTCGATGAGTAAATCAACTTTCACGTAAGCGTATCGCGATAATGATTGTTTGTCGAAGTGCAATACGTATTTCGTGCGAAAGTTATTCTGAAATAGGAATCGAGGATAGGAGACGGACGTTAGATTATTATTTCAGCACTTATCCGGACGATAATAATTCCTTCAACATTACTTAAATTTGAATATGTTTTGCGTCGCGTTTTGAATTCTTCGTTGATTTAAACTATTTGTTAACAATATAGCACAATCTTGTCACGAAATATCATATTGAGTACGATTAACAGCAGGAATGCCTATGTAAGGTGTGTGTATCGTGTGATCATTGTATTCCAGTAATTATACACGCGCGAAATTAATTGTTCTCGCAAACGATTATATTGTGTGAGTACTATGAAGGAAACTGAGAGGAGACGTGGAAGATATTGGGCGACGAAGCAACTATAGGCGATGAATATTTTTTTACTGTATCATTTATTACTTGCAAAAATTGAACTTTCAGTTATTTTGTATGTTATCGCATGTAATTATTTTTAAAATTATTTAAATATTAATTACTTTAACTATTGCTGTAATTTGGATATATCTCTATCAGATCACAACACAACTCTTGCGCGTTACAATTCTGTTGCGCGACTTCATGGATCTAACAATTAAATCGTATAATTTTCTTAAAACCGAAATTTTAATTTCCATTACATATAATCATAATATATATTACATATAATAGTATCTATTACATATATTTATAACATAAAATTACATATATTTAAATGTATATAAATACATATATCCTTATTCATTTCAATTTTTATGCGAAGAAACGGGACTTGGTTTACAATTAAATCTTATCCATTCTTTTCTCATTTCACACTCATTCTTTCATTCTATTATCCTAACTATCTTATATATTAATCTAGTCATATTTCACAGTCTCTTATCACCTGTTATTCTTTTTCTATATTTATCATCTCTTTTTCCCTTTTCTTTCCACAGCCTCTTTACCTCTTTCCCTCTTTTCTTTACCTAAATCGTCTTCCCATATTCTTTTTGTTATTTGTTTTATTTCTTCCTAATTTATTAAACCATTCCCTTGTAAATGTAATAGTTACTTTGTTATTAACATCAAATCATTCGCATATGCTATAAACCAAATTCTAACCTTTCCTATTTTCACTCCTATTCCTCTCTTCTTCATATACATATCTAATAATAAATCGGCTATATACGATTTGAAAAGTAGTGGGCTCATCACACATCCCCTACGCCTTTCGTAATCTTAAATGTGTTGGCCTTCCTTCATTCTTATTACCTTTGTGTCCTTATATATTTTCTCTGATCTTCTTATCTTCCTATTTATCTTCTTTTCTTCATAATATCTCATAATTTCTTCCTGTCTGTATATCAAAAGCTGCCTTCCACAAAAAATCTGCGAACATCGTATAAACTTTGCCTTCCTCTTTCTTCCTTTCTCTTCGCACCACATGATTGAGTACAAAAATATTTTTCAATGTCTCACGTCTACTTCTAAAACCTGCCTGACTTTTCGGCAGTAATTCCATTTTTTTTACTTCCTCTTCCTCAGCACTTCCGCATACATCTTGAACGCCGTAAACAAGAGATATTCTTCTATAATTTTCTGCCTTTTCTTGAATATTGGATATATCACACTAGTTTTCCAATCGTTGAGTATATATTTCTTCTATATTGTTTTATTCTATTACTCCTTTCCTTACTGCCGGTCTTCAGTATTTTCGTATGCCTCCGCCAAGATTCCGTCTATCCCTGCAGATTTCTTCTTTTTCAATGTATTCGTTGCTATATTTCCTCTTCTTTCAGCTCCTCCTCTTCTTCTTCATTTCATTATTTCTCCTATCCCTCTTCTTCTTTCTTCTTTACCTCCGTCTCTCTCCTCCTTGTAGTATTCTCTTCTATTTTTTATTAGCTTTAGGGTGATCCGAGTTCACTTTTTTTCTAACCTTAAGTCTTTTTATAATATTTATTAACTATCATATAATCCATTATCGAGCATACAATATGCAATCTATACCTCTCTTGCTCCTATATATAAATCTCCTTTCCCTATCTTTATTCACAGTCCTATATTCAATATACATATATCTTTCTATCTCTCCAATTAAATCTAATAGATTTTTATCATTATTTCCTATTACCTTATCCTTACTTTTTTATCCCCTGCTTCCCCTTTCTTTTCTTATCCTTATCCTTTTCTCCTATCCTTATATTAAAATCTCCTCCTATTATTATTTTTCTTCCTGCCTTCCTCTATTTTTCCTTTAGTGTTTCTTCTAATTCCTTTCATTTCCCCGCGTAATATACCTAAACTATTATCGTATTCTTTACCTTCTCTCCTTCATGATTTTGGAAACAAGTACTCCCAACTCGGTTATCCGCCCTCCCTCTAGTTCTTTCTCTTATCTATTAGAAAATCACCTCTTGTTCTTCCTTTTCTTCTCTCTCTCTCTCTCTCTCTCTCTCTCTCCCCCTCCTCGCAAGGCTATATACTTAAGCATGTGAGCTCGGCAATCTATTCTTTCTCCCTTACCTTTCTCTTCCAACCATTTCACAAAGGCTTATGAAATCAAAACTCTTTTCTCTATCCCTACTATTACTATACTAACTTTCCTATCCCTATCCTCTTCTCTCTTCCTCATTCCTCCTCCTTCCCACTACTATTCTTTTCTTCCCTTATTATTCCCATACCTCTTGTTCCTTTCTTTCTCCCATTATAATCTCCTCTTCTATTT
>VBVQ01002210.1:9815-26737 GCA_011636635.1 Tetramorium simillimum | reverse complement strand
ATATATATATATATATATATATATATATAAATTATACATAGTTTCTTATAATAGATTATATTTATATATCCTTGAAGTTTGCGAAGGTGTGGTACTGCGAAAATGATAAAAGAAGTTGTGTCGAGGGGCTTGATAGGAGTGCGATAAAGTGAGATACATTTTATCAAACGTAGATTAGATTTTTTATTCGACACAAGCTATTTTTTATTTATCCTCTTTATTTTTATATACGACGTCGCTAAAAATCATTTATTATGATAATCGGACGAGAAATTTGTAACGGCGATCGAAATAGATATTGTTATGCAAGCCGATAAAGGCCCTTTTGGCATAAATAAAGAGATAAATAAGAATTATAGATTATATAGTTAAGATTTCATAAAAGAAATTAGAAAAATTGAGGATAAATGTTAAAATAAATTATGTATATATAAAATATGTATATGTATACATACATATTATATATATAATGTGTGTGTGTGTGTGTATAAATATATATATATATATATACACACACATATATAATTATGTGTACACACAGTTGTATATGTATGAAATTATACATATATATATGTATATATAATAGCATATAGAAGTTCTTACACGAATTGCGACTGCGATATATATTATATACAGATAGAATCTCTTATTTTTACAAGAAAATCAATTTCAGAAAAGAAAAAAAAGGACACCAAGATATTCGTTGATCGTTCGCAATATAGCGAAGAAGGACACGGTGTCGATCACGTTTCACGCATTGTTCATGTCGTGTTCTTGTATTTCTTCGTGACGGCATTGCGTGTTCCTTAGCGATGATAAACGTGAATGAGCATTATACAAATTTAGCTGCTTTAACAAGAAAATCGTTTCGTTCTCCGTGTTTCCAAAAATTGATTCGGATCTTTCTACGAAATAAAATTATAGCGAAATTATGTAACATACATTACGTAGAACAATTTTATAATTTTAGAAGAATTTTTTTTATGTGGTGATCTTCTTGTGATTTTCTTAGATACCATGGATAAATATGGAAATTATATTAATAGATACTAAATTTATGAAAATGCTAAACAGAAAAAGAGGGAACGGTTCTAAGCGTTTTTTTGTATTTGCATTTTAAGTTCGACGTTATGACTATAGTATATATTATGTTGGAACTTATTGTCGTGACCCTATACTGTTAACGAAGATATTATTTGCAAGCATCGTTTCACGATTACGTCTGCAAGTTTAAAATATCATACGAGAGACGAAGCAACGATGCGCTCCGAGTTCATTGTACCTATACCTCGAAAACTGTTAAATATATATTATATAAATACGAGAAACGATTTCATCGATGACAGAAATGAGCTTCTCAATGACGACTTCCTATTTCCTATTCCTTGCAATCGGATAGGACTGTTGCACCGAGTTGCAGCCTAGAAATCAACCTCGTACAACTACACTATAATATGTACAGACCGATTTATATATTATAATGCGGAGTCAAGGCACACTTACAAACTATAAGAATATATATTGTATAATAGATAGAGATAAAATGAAAAGAGTAATATTTATACCAGAAGTTAATAGCATGAAAAGAATTACTTTAGGAATAATATTTATACTATTATATCTACTATTTACATATATATACATGTACAATAGCCTTAAAACAGGCAATTTAGAAATAGCCTTCCTTTTTTATACGAGAATCGTATGTAAAAAGAACTTGTCTGTGTATTTCTCTATTTTCATATTTTCTTTTTTTTTATTAATTTTGGGAAACATTTGGAGCAGAATGTAATTCTTTTTGTGTTGTACTTAAAAATATCTAAAAGGAGGCTTGTCCTGCCGGACAAATTGCGAATGATTACAAGTATTTGCAAGATTGAGCAAAGATTTAAGTGTTCCAACTGCCTAGCAAAAATGAAATATGTAGAATAACGATGTTTATTTTTCTTTCTTAAGAAAAGGGTCAGACAAGTTCCTTAACATTTATATTTTGGATTATCTTATATTAATAAAATGCATTATTTAATTTTGATGTTTTTTTCTTCCCCTCTTTACCGTACTTATCCCTCCTGCTGAATCATTCATTTATTAAAAATTATAACTTAAGATTTTTTTTAACAATAAGTTGCATGAATTGTCTACAAAATCATACTTGCTTCCAATTTTTAAGGTAGAAACGCAATTTAGAGGAAGAAGAGAATTTATTTTATCTGTTGAATTTTGTATGAAACATTTTAATAATTAGATACAATATGTTGTATAAAATCTCGATATATATATATATATATATATATGAAAAAATCTCCAAAATTATGTCTAGTTTCTGCAATTAAATAGAAAAAAATGAATTCAAAACTTACGCAAACTTTTCACAAATATCTATTACTTGAATTATTCATATATAACTCTTAATAATAGACACATTACGATGATGATGCAACGATTTCTACATATAGCATCTGTCTATGACGCAATAAGCAGTTAAATCTTGAGAAGCGTTCTGCGATATATATGCTGTATTGACAAAATAAAACTGAGATTTGCGTGAGAAATGTTATTGATATATTGAATAATATACACAACAGTGGATAAATTCAGCGAGATCTCCACAAAATTTCCAAAGACTGATACAATTATTAAGGTATATCGGTGTAACATCTAAGGTATACATGCAATACGGCAGTTTAATTTTTAATAGACTGCCATTCTCCAGTGTTCCAATCTTAAGCTTTCAAGAACAATAATTTCGCGAATATGACACGACCTAAGCTAATGAAATTCTAAATATAACGACTGGCATCGCCTCTTCTCTAATTTGAC
Source organism: Tetramorium simillimum (assembly GCA_011636635.1). Classification (NCBI taxonomy): domain Eukaryota; kingdom Metazoa; phylum Arthropoda; class Insecta; order Hymenoptera; family Formicidae; genus Tetramorium; species Tetramorium simillimum. The sequence goes on along the minus strand of VBVQ01002210.1, from coordinate 23,917 downwards.
TTTCAACATGTACTACTTCAAGCCATAGATATCAACATCTACGAGACTAAATTAAACATTTACAAGATGCGTGCTGTACGATATTCGATTTTTTAAATCTCTTCTAACAAATTTTTGAATTTCTCAAGAAAAATTTCATCAAGCATCTTAATCTTATAAAATAAAAATCCAAAATTTATATCTAAATATTTTTATATTTAATCATAAATAGAAATTTTGTGTAAAAGAGACTTTCTATCTTAATTTAAGAAACGGTTAAGATCTTATTATCCATCTACACATTTCTAACATCTAAATTGATGTTATGTTAGTGAAGAAGTGTATCACATTTACGTTATAAATATATATGATATAGAAGTCGGTCATTCTGCTCGTATAAATGTGAAAATTTTCTTCATTACTCGTAATAAATTCATGCTAAACAAAGTGGTATTTATCGTTCTATATGCGTTCGTATATATTTGAAACCAGCAAAGGCGGAATCACGTGCGAAATGATGCAAACAACGGGATACATTCGTGTGTGGTGCAACATATGTGTGCGCATCCCGACACGTGTGTCGAATGCAACGAACGTCATTCTCGAGTTAAATGATTGCGCTATTCAAAGTCTACATTTCGCTAGACTCGCGGAAATATCAATGGCGCCAATGATATACATTTCCATTAGCAGATAAATACTGCAAGTAGTGTATTAAGATTTTGAGTATAGTAGCGTAAATAATGTCACTGTGTTCTCGATATGAATTTTTTACACCACTACGATTATCAGACGATCATTAATACGACATAGTATTTAAAATAAAGAAATTAATAATAGTGTAAAAATATTTTTACCAAGTAATTAATTTCATTCTATCATTTTAAATCAACGAAAATTATTGCAGCTTTTTACATAATTACACATAATTCTTTTTAATTTTCTATTAAGTTTTTAAAATATATGTATATATATTTTATAATTTTATGTTATAAATGATATTTCACGTATAACTTGCATAATAATGTAGTTTTATCGTCGAAGTCGCTTTATTAAGTTTCACGAGCCATGTAAAATTCATATATAATACGTACACAATGTAAAATTCATATATAATACGTAATGAATACTCATTATATGTATAATGTGTAATGAATACTCATCATTGTATGAGAGATAGAATATTCAAATGCAGGGCAGTATTTGTTCCGCGTGACACAATTATTTTCAATCCATTAAATGACTGCGTTAATTAAGTACGAACAAATCATATACGAAGCTTATCGACCAAAGGTTCATTGTGATAGCATTTTTCCATTAATTCTCGTTACTAATTTACAAATAATAAAATAAATAAAATATATTTCGATTTGGTATTGCATTTATTAAATGAAACGATGGGAGATAAAATGATGTAGTTAGCAGGACTAACATGAGTGATCAGTAATGATAAGATTCAATTCCAGATAAGATCCAAATCCTCATTCCGTATATTAATGCGGAGACACAAAAAGCCTTTTAGGCTGCAGTGTGTGAGCTTCGTGCCAACCTACGTGCCATACTACGGTAGTAATAATAATAAATGAAATGATATTTTTTTGTTATACATATGTAATCACATATATGTATTATGTATATACACATGATTATACGATATAAACAAATTTCACAGCAGTTGGCAAAAATTAAACACAGGAAACCTCTCGCAAGTAGGGAGAGTAATGGTTTTTACGATGTCGTACAAGCAAGTTCACTGCAAAAAGCAAAAAGTTTATACTCGACACAGCCTCGCGCTCATGTTAAATTGGTGATTGATAAGAACGCGACGTAGCGTCAGTGTAACGTGAATACGACCGCCGCGCCGGCCAGCGTGTAACGCAACGCCGACGTAATCCAACGCGAGGCATCCAAGCTCGGTGCGAAGCGGAATGCCGACGTAATGCCGACGTAACGGAAAACGTGATGCGAATGCGACACGCGCGTAATGCAACGCAGCGTGGTGGACGCGGAGGTGAGCGGGGTGAAGTGAATATTGGCGTTTCGATCATCTTGCTGTTTAACGTAAGCGCGAGTTCCATGCAAATTTGTATGCAATATAGCGCAACATGGTCCATAGTAGGTGCATAGTGGGTGCATAGTGGGTGGGAGCGAATGTAACACAATGTAGTGTAACACGACGAAGGGTGATGTCGAGGCTAAACAACGCAGGTCTCCATAATTTGTGGTTTAAAAGTTATTATTTTTTAAAACAGTAAATATTTTATTAAATTTAAAATATTAATTAATTATTGTTTGAGAAATACTTTTCCAAAAAAAAAAAAAACCAACTTTAATATTTTGAGATTTCAGATGATTCTTTTTAGCGATTTTAAGGCGTCATAATATTCTCTGGTACTATTGTCCACAGTTATAATTTAATATATAAAATTGTATAGATAGACATAAAGTTAGAAATGAAGTTATCAGCGGTAATTCCAGATCGGCTGCGACGACTCTACGCGCGCAGCATGCAGTCGAGAGTCTCGAGGGAATCTTCTTCGTCGCTCCTCAGTGTTTGAAAATGTAGCGCGCGGTCCGCGTAGCGCGGTTTTCCGCCACGCGTGCGCGGCGGATCACGCAGGCACTCAGGCAGCAGGAGCGGACCGGGCAAAGGACGGCGCATGCGCCTCAGTACCGCGCTTACGATGGTCGATCGTAACGAGGTGGCGATGTCGCGCGTGCCAATTTTGGTGATCCTGGGCGCCACCGGGTCCGGAAAATCGCGGCTCGGCATCGAGCTGGCGCGCCGTTTTTCCGGGGAGATCATCTCGGCCGACAGTATGCAGGTGAGTGCCGCTTTACGCCCGATTCTCGCCGCGGCGTTCCGACGAGGAGGTTAGGTAGGCCGCGGCATCAATTTTCAAACTTGTTCGCCGTCCGCGAGGAAACTCGCGGGGGACGGCGACGGGGAAAGCACCGTTTTCTTCCGGGAAACGTCGATATGAATGACTCGCGCCGGATTCGCGAGCGAACGGGGAAGGGAGTCGGTCTCAATTCAACGTAATCGTGTGCGCGACGACCGCGTGGCGGAAGTATACTCCGGCATAGGAGCGAGCGCGCGCGTGATAATCGGGATAAAAATGAATCAATGTTCTCCGACGCCGCGGTTAACGCGGAAGCACTCGCGCGCGGATGACGTCAATGAAAATGGTTTAAAGCGGTTTTCTCAGAAGATTCATAACACGAAATTATACTTTTTTGATAGGTACTTTTTCTATTATTTTAATATGTATTACAAAATCTTGTTATGGAGAGAAATTAGAGGAGTTAATAATTCCGTCAGTTAACGTTAAAGGTATCGGTCATTTTTCGTCCGTTCCGACTTTTTCATCGATACTTAATTTCTTGTGTAAAAAATAAGATTCTGAAATTGTATAATTTTTCATCAATTATTTCCTTTATTTTGAAATTGTAAAATTCATCAATTCGTTCCTTTATTCTGAAATAGTAAAATTTAAGAATTCTTATCATTTACACAAGAAATAGATTAATCTATAAAATAGAGACATATAAATTCAATACTTCTGGTATTGAATTATACATTCACCCAAATGTATGAAATCACATTCGCGGGAAATATCGATCTTAGCTTTCTCCTTTATTTTCTCTTGCGTTCTCATTTATTGAAATCGCGACATGTTCAAGCACCCGAAAGTGAAATCCGTTCCACCTCTAATATAGTGGCATTTAAATTCGTCTGCTCGAAAGGCTGACTTTTAAATCCGTCTGACGAGGCACTTGGTTAAAGCGATTCAGTGCGCGAGAAAAAACAGCACTTCCTCTCGTTCTCTGTTGCGAGTGCAAATCATGTTTGACGTCAATGACGTGCTACGTAAAGCGGTAATATAGCAACGATAAGACGACGCGCGTGTGAGAACGCTCCTAAGCAGTGTTTGCATTTCTCTGGAGTGATTATAACGCCTATCAATATAAGAATGCCTTATAAGAATGCCAGATGATATGTTATTATTATCATCGTAATCATTGATGTCATTGTTATCGCTGGTTTTGATTGCGCCATCGTCTTCGCTACGACGACCAAATGTCTCTCCTTGGCTTTTTGTGAGGTCGCCGGGTCACAAGTCTGGTACGCGTGGAGCACACGCTCGTGGCCCATAAATTAGCCGTTTTAATTGTCGCGCACGTCGGAGGCACGTCCGGTAATCGCGCGGCCTTGACACGAGGATCAGCCGCGTCGCGATCGTGTCGTGATGTAAATCGAATTCCGTCTTTTCATCCTACCGGGGAAAACCCGTTGTGACTTCCGATCCAACCAACTTCCGGCGTATCAATATTCGTGACGTTTTTACCGAGTGGTCAAAGATCAGCCTTTTATACTATCCTGACCTTTTTGCAGATCGGATCTTTAAAGAACTAGGGCTTTTATTGTACTAAAATTTTGAATTTTGTAAAAAAGAAACAGCTCCACAACCAGTGGGAATAATAACCAAAAAGATAAATTTTTTTCTCTCGGTCGAGAAAGCCAGTCTTCAGTAGCTGAAATAAATTAACTTTTTCTTTTCTCTTTATCGAAAGGTCTTTTTTTTTTATTGCGGGATATTAACATTCCTTTTTTGCCTCTTATGAATTTATGTGATACGTTTAAAAAAATCGAAACTAATTTTAACTGTTTTGATGAAATAAAGAGATCGTAAATAAAATTGGTGGACATTCAAAGACCTGACAAAAATATGTAAAAAATTAAAAACTTAAACAATACTCTGTAAAATCATAAATCTAAAAGTCAATGTCTCGAAAATTCTTAAAAAGTTTCGAAAAAATATCTCGAAAGGTCATAAACCCAAAGAGACTTTCTAAGATTTCGGAATTAGTAGGAAATAAAAAAAATGTAGTTTCTCTAATCATTTTCTTGAATTTTCATACGCGTTCTCTAATTTTTTATATAAGTGAACATCTTTTTACTACTAATACTAATAAAAAATGTTTCAAAATAATCGTTTAGGCTTAAATATTTTTTTTAGCAGTTTTGAGTGTACTTTTAATTTTTTAAGTCTCGCAGCGATTTGATTTCGGTACTCGAGATCGCCGTCTTTCCCGTTGCAATATACGAGGAAGCTCATTCGTCTCGAGGTCTAACCGGTGATTTCTCGCCCTCGCGCGCGCGCGCACGTGCCCGTTTATTTCGGTAGCTTTTTCACACGGAGCGTATCGGCTCCAATTTCGCTTCCCGCTCGTGGCCACGCGTGACTTCACATGCATAAATCGTGTTCCCTGACGGTCACGGCGTGACGCCCACGCACGCGCATGCTGAAGAAAAAAAGAAATATTCGCAAATTTCCGCCCTCGCGGACCATCGATCCGCGCTAACATCAAACAGCACGGCCTCGCTCGGGGAATCATGATCAGTGCCGGGATTGTTCGTTCTCACGACGAGCAAATCCTCCGGGGACACATCTCGCACGACCAGGCGTCGCACGGAGATGCTCTTACTATTCACTTGAGCCTGGGCTTTACGTACCAGACCACAGAACGTTCTCTCATTAGAGATATTCGTTCATCGAGTTTTTGCTCAGGAAAGTTTGGCTGTTCTAAATTAATTGATGATTCCGCTCTAAAAGTCTGATATATTAAATACTGAATCATTTTATGAATAAAAAAAAATTCAATTAATTTGCGATAGCTTATTTTACTTTTTTCGCTTGTTAAAGACGTAAAATTGAGAACATATATTAAATTGAATAACCAAGAGACATGATGAATTTAAAATGAAATATTGTTAGAGATTTTGTTTTTTATTAGAAATATTTCTCAAGTTCTTTAAATTCTCTGAAAAATTAAATTTTGTATCTGCTTTTAATTCGTAATTTTTGTAACAAATATGCAATTAAACACGGATGTAAATTATATTAAAGAGCAATCGGTTCGAAGTCTGACTAGAATATCATCCTATTTTTGGCTATTTTTAATGAGACCTGTTTAATAAATAAACATTGTATTTATTTAGAATATCAGAACGTCTAGAAACCCAATTTGCCTAAAAACTAGTTGGACGGAAAAATATACACCGAAAGTTACTCTATCAACAACATGCTGAATCGATTCCTGAAATATTCGACGCGTAGAATTTTAATTTTGTCATTAAAAAGTCGTGCTGGAATTTCGCCGGAAGACTGCGAGCGATTCCCTTATGAGTATCCATTAAGATGATCCGCTGCATTTTAGATGAGCGTGTGTGAACAGTCGCAAAGTTTCCGATAGTTAGAATTTCACGAGATTTTTACCGGAGTCCATCTTTTAGCTACTCTGGAAGTCGTAAAAGTAGGTGACGATTTAAAATTGTAGATAAAAAGAGGAGAATAAAAATTTCTATAAAGTTCACAACATTTCATTAAAGGCATGTTTTCGTTTAAGAATGATATTTTCTTAAATAGATATGTAGCGGAGATATTCTAATTTGAATATAAAGTAGCTGTTCTAAAACTAGGATTATGTGATAATCGCATAACTAATTTTGCACTGCAGTCGTGTACGAGATTAATTACGAGTTGTAATTACGTATAGAAATGCGTAATTATCTCATTTCGCGCACGAATGCTCCCATTCCTTTTGGCAATGCCGATACGTGCATTTTGTTACCGTATATATCGTTATACGTACATATTACACGCATTGATACCGCACATGTAATTGCGAGTTATGTAGGCTACACAACCGGCACACTTGATACACGGTTTGAGAAAGTGAACGTTTAGGCGAGACCTTTCATCAAGGAATACGCCGGGGGAGTATGTTGGCGTTCAGGGCAGTATGAAAGCGGCATGAAAGTATAATTAGTTTATAATTCTGTGTAACGAACTGCGCGCGGTCGAAAGGGTAATTGCGCGCGATTACAAATTTAACGCGGGGATTCGTCTCACGACGCGCGCGCGCGCGCGCGCGCGCTCTGTTCGCTTCGTGATAGCCGATTGCGCAAAACTTGGGCGACATGTGCCGATTGTAATAGAGTCCCTTTTCCGGAGCAAAATGCAAAGTTGCTCGGGGTATTATACCGGGGATCGACACAAGGCCGCTCATATCGCGATGGCGATCAGAATAATAGGCGTTAAAAGTAACGTATTCTCACGGATATGCACCGTTAATCCCGCGATACGGCGCGTTCGGAGGTGTGTGCGATAGCGCTGAAATTCGTTGATACTTTATCGCGGCACTGATCCGCGGAAGGCAATGTACCTTGGTCCTTGAATTCAAAATAGTGTTCGCCGTCTCCGGCAAACCGGCTGCGTGCCACGCATGGAAACTCTCGTTTTAATTCATGCGACTAGAGTACCCGCGAGAGCGATAGAATTCGCCATTAAGACGTTACCTTTCATTATTGCACAGATGAGAGATATTACGAAAGATTTTCACGCAATTATTAATTAGAAATCAAGATTTACCTCTGGCTTATGAGTTTTTAATTTCTTTCGCGCCAAGTATTTTAATTACTATTATATAAATAAAATGTCCGTAACACACATATGTAATGACGTATATTAAATATATGAAAATATAATAATAGTAACAAAATCTATTATTTACGCAAAACTAAAATTATGTAACATTGCATACTATTGCACACCGTTGTGTGTTAATTAAAATTCTGATACGATAAACGGGGATATTTGAAACCGGGTGCAACGTTCAGAAAAATGGAGCGCCACTTTTCTTGCCAAGGTCATTTTTGACAGCATTTAGCGCGCATAGAAATATACTAATTGGCGCGACAGAATGCACTCTCGAATAGCTGCGACAGTGTTGCATTATGACTAACGAAAATCGTGGTAAAACTCGTGAGTTATAGCTAGTTATATAGCAGGCAGCCCCAACCGGTTTTAAATCCACGGCGACGCGATGACGCGAGATTTACGAGGCTCTTTTGTCGACGTGGATGCCCCGGGACGCTCGCAGTCCGTTGTTTTATTACGGCGCTGAGTTGCAAGTGCAGGCCTTTATCAAGATGTCGAGTGAAATCTTGTAACAATTACGTACGATTAATGAATGTATTTAGCTCTGTAGAACGGTGAAGTGATGTAATTGCCAATCAACATTAACATCGTTTGATGTATAATATTAAAGGTTCGTAATCACTCCAGTTGTTTTTTTCAGCATTTACTGTTACTCACGCGGAGCTATTGATTTTAACTTCATGTACAGTAGTACACCGAGAAGTAAACTAATTTAAAAGCGGCAGCTGTTCGAGAGTGCACGCTAAAGTTGATTATTGATAATTCTATTTAGTGCGTTTCAGGATTCCAATCTTGTTTAAAACTGTGTATGTCGAAATCGGGGTCAATTGCTCAAATAGACATTCTCGGCAAATCTTCATATTAAAGATGCTTTCCAATTCTGTTTCTTTTTATCTTATTAATTATGTATTATGCGAAATTCGTTTAAGAATGTAACGTTTGCCGTCGGTGTTCTTAGATGTCTTAAAATACCTGTAACAACTTTGAAAGTCCATTCGCATAAATCGCAGACAGGAGAGCTGGTAGTGCGAAAAATGGTCATAGATTTCACGCGTTAATCTAAGGATACCTTAATATTTACAAATTATGTGTGTGTGTGTGTGTGTGTCACAGCTAATTATAAATTATCTCCTATATTCAAAAATTCCGTGAATATAAATTATTTTAAATTTATGTGACAGCATGGCAGGATGGTTTTTTTCTGCTCATAATCTCCAAGTGAATAAGTGCGAATATTTGTCGCGCAATGTAATTTTTATTAAAAAAAAGCGTATCTTTATTTATACATTGTTTAGAATTATCGAGATGATTTAATTAATCATGGTTTTAATTATTAAAACTTCTTACAATTATTATTTTAATCAATTATTATTTTATTGACAAATTTAGACATATATTTTCTTTAATTTAATATTTAACAAGAATATCGTAAAAATGTAATCCAATTAGTATTATTAATTATTGTTATATACTTTTTTTCTTGTAATGTAACTTATGCAGCATTAGTTCAAATATACTAATGTGTCATTTTTTCTGTTCTTAGGAATGCTGAGAACAATTTGTCATACTTCCGTGATCAAGTTGCTGCATTTGCTTGCAATGCATTATGTAATTCCATTCGTTGAGTCACAATGCTGTCGTAATTGTCTGATTATTTGTGTAGAATATCGGTCTTCTTTGGCGCCAAGTGATATGATATAGTTTTATCTACATTATCATATTAGTACTCCTTGACACCAAGTAATATGATGTATTTTTATCTAGAATATATTCTATCTTTACTTTTACAAAGATAAGATAAAGTGATTTGGCATGTAACACAAGCTAACGTTTGAGAGAGAAGTTTTTTTTATAATTATTATATTAAATATTACTTAAATACTGTAATGAATATTAATAATGCTAATTAAAGTTACGTTTCAAAGCATTTCCAAATAATACAATTATAAAATTTTAATTAAATTCCATCACTTGTCATATTTTTTAAATTTCTAATATATATTTTTAACTTTTGATAAAATTAAATCTTGAAAACAAAATTTAAAAAATCAATAAACAGTGTTTGTCTACTTAAAATGTCTTAAAATTATTTTCTAATAATTTAAAATAAAATGGTAGTGACATAATAATAATTTAAAATAAAAAATTGGTGACATAATGATGTTATCATTGAGAAAAATTAATCCAAAATGTATTAACACTGTGAACAATTATTTTTTTATTATTGTTTCCATTATTATTGTATGATTCGAATTGTTTGTGGAAAAGATGTATAACCACGTACATATGCTATTATTTAATGAAACGATAACAAACGTGTCTAGTTTTTGAAATAATATTTATATAGTGCGAAGTTTATTTTATCAGATTTTTAACGAGATATTGGCTTTACACTCCACGTTAATACGCAATGACAGAAATACGCGTTGGTTTCACAGGTTATTGACCTTAAAATGTCCAGACGTTTTTCGGATTAAAACCGCTTGAATTCGCGGATAATTGAGGTCGAGACGATGAAAATTGGATCGTGTCCGCAATAACGGATCATGATGCTGCAGCAGCAGCTCAACGTTCGTTCGTCTCAAACATTCCTATCACGTAATAAATTACGATTTATGAAGCGATTTAATTATATTATTTTATAATATTCTTAAAGTGAAATCAAGCATCGAATGCTGACGCGTAATCAAATTGCTATAACAGATTAGATTTTATCATTTAATTAATGTTAATATTACAAAAATTTTTCCGCTCTTAAAACGCTTATTAAGCAATCAGACTCGAAGAGATACTAATCGTGGAAGATAACGAAATAAGATAAGACTGTAAAGAAACAGATTTATTCGATTCGATCGTTTCTTTCGTGCATCGATACGCGCGTCTTGGCATTAGCATCTCTAATTAATCCTGATGTTTCTCTGAAAACACATGTTTCTAAAAAGAAGCAAATATTCCACAAGTATTGCTTGATTTAGCGATTGTACCTATCAGGTTCGTACGTTTTACAAATTGCAATTTCTACAGATGTTAGACGTAAACAGAGCTCGTAAGAAAATGTTTTCCTGAATATTTCTCTAGAAATATTGCTACAGGATATAACAGCGTTTGCGGTGCAAATATTACGCTTGTAATTAATAAAACACGATATTAAAGCAGAAACCTTGGCTTATAACTTTGAATTCTATCGTCGCGACGATTTCCGCGGTCTACTAAAGAATTCTCGTCGCTGATTACTTGTGAGATTCAAAATAGTTAAAGATAAACGGTGGCCCGTATCCGACAGTTCCCTCTCTTGTGAAACTTGCGTAATTGGTATATCAAGGTTATGCTTCTCCAAGGCAGCGGGTGAAAGCCTTTTAAATGCTTTGACAAATCAGTAGATTTTTGGGAGATTCTTTCTCCTTAGAATTTACGATCTTTTTGAGAAAATATGACAAGATGTCAAGGACGGTGGTGAATTGAATAAAATTTACTAACTTTTATGACATAACGATTTAAAGATATAACTAATTGTTGTTAGAAGAATTAGAAGAATAAATACAGAACATGTTATCAGTTAACAGTGAATCAATTCGAGAGAGAGAGAGAGAGAGAGAGAGAGAGAACTTTAATTTAAAATTATCATGTTTATTAGCGAGTTCAATTAACGTTGAGATTTATGTATGTTCACATACGTATATAATCTTATAACATAAAATATTAAATATATACACATAGACAGTATATGTAATATTAAAATAATGTCGTACTTATAAATATAAAATTAATTATGATCAAGAAGACATCGGTATATCACATTAAAGAAATAATCAGTCATAGAGCTTTCTCGAGCAATGAAATTACAAATATTTTTTAAGATTAATTGAGTTAATTGAAGTTATTAATTAAATTGAGCTGGAAAATGTCGCAGTTATATTCCATTTGACTTCTTCAGGCAGGAACGGGTTTCATGAAAAAGATATGTATTTTGTTTCTCGAAAGAAACGATGCGAGAGAGCAGGTTCATATCTTTTCCATTGAGCGTAACCTTTCCGATAACAAGACGCTGCATTACCGGTTTTGTTAGGAAAAAAGTCAAAGAAGAGTTCTTCCATGAATAGACCCATCGATAAATCGTCGCGTTGTACAACATCATAAAACTTAATTAACCCGATCAATTGACGCGTGATCGCCACGCGACTTTTCTAGATCAAGAAAACATTCAAACGATTAGTATCCTTTTATCAATTTACGTAGCAATCTCATAGTTTTCTCTCGTATATCTAATTAACGGCCCATGAACGACGCGATTAATGAGCATTAAAAATCAAAATAAAATCGTTAAGTAAAAAAATGATAAAAAAACACGTCCAGTTTGGCAGGATGAGACATAAGAGAATCAGATGCTCGTTATCTCTTATTCGTTCTTTAATTATTATTTAATCATGCGATGCTGCTAGCGATGTTGCGCTCGGTAATCATAACGCGCGTAATATACCACGACAGACAGTGATAATTAAGAGCCTTTGTTTCTCTATTGAGATAAAATAAAGAGCTTGTTTAGAAGAGAAAATTCTTTTCTAAATTTGCTTAAATTGTATCTACAAAAAAAAAGAGAAGCGAAATTCTTCTCCAATTTTTGTTAGGATTAGTTATTAACGTTAATCAGGGATTTTAAGGACGTCCATTTTTATATGTATTAGAACTTGAATATTTCGTAATGTTCAAGAGTACACAAGTGGGCGACAAAGTATAGCGTATTTAGGAGATGTAAGTACATAAAAACCATTATACCGTGTACAGTAATTACAAGTGACAACTGACTGGTTAAATAGCAGTGCGAATAAAGGCAGAAGAACAAGTCCGGACTCTACATGTATGTTCTTATGGACGCGTAGGACATGTACTCGGGCGAGTTGGTTCATTAACATCGTAGATTCCTTCTAATTATCATAAATGCCAAGTAGACGTAGTGATACACGGACCCGGTCGTCCGGGAATTTGCACGAATGCAACACGTCGGGGCCATTAATGCGGCCAGTTTCGCGGTTTCTTGGATGACGCGCGCACTCGTGCGATAACTATTCACGTCTCGCCTCGTAATTCTACATCTGTTAAGCTTACTCTCGCGTGAAATCGGGGTACGGCAATGACACCTTCGAGCCGATCTCGAGTGTTCTGTCTCCTTAATCCATCTCGTTCACGAAAGTGCCACCCTTAAATACAGTTCACCGCAATTTATTGCACACCGCTCGCTACGACACGCCGCACACTCTAATAGAGATAACTAAGAGATCCGAGGGAAGTGGTATGCTTTTAAGTCGCGCCAGCTAAGACCGAAAGTTTATTGCTATTGTATGATCTTTCATCGAGCGGTTGGTGTAGCTGCTTTCAGAATTATCTGTCAATCGCCACGCACAGTTATCGAAATAGTTTCAGTGAAAGTATCTACTTATTTTATCGATCGGTGCGAGGCTCTTAGTTTTACGAAGTGTGAAAAATTAAAATTTTTTTCTTAGTTACAATATACGATTTCATGCTCTTTTTTTTTAATTTTATCACGAAATCCTTTACTTTTTATAATTATAATATTATTTATATAATTAAATATTAAATTTAAAATGTTAAATCTGCAAAATTTTCTATAAATATTAAATTAATATTTAAAAAAATTTGAGATTGCATCATTTGAAACACTTTAGTTGAGAAAAGAGTCTGATGACTTCAGAAGATATCCGAAATTTGCTTATTTTACTGTTATCTCTATCGTTGAGGGTTAAAAAATGCGGACGAATAATGTTTAAAGACTGGGAGGAAGGAAAGACCGGAGGTAGTAGATCGGCATCTTTCGCCTACGCGGTCGATGATTTGCGCGTGATCGTGGACAACGAGGAGGGAAAGAGGGAGGACCGGTTTCTGAATTTGATAAGAGGATGACGTGAGAAACTCTTGAGTCGAGAACACACGGGGGACGCTGTTTTGTGACGGCGGTCGAACGAAGACGGACGATCCAATCGAGAGACGAGAGCGGCAAGAGAGAGAGAGAGAGAGAGAGAGAGAGAGAGAGAGCGGTCCATCTCTCCAGGAGAGAGCGGAGACGAGATCGTTTGTATGCGCCATTTCGCTCCACCGGACCAGTTTTCGTACAGGTACCCCAAAGCGATACGGTCCTTGCGGAATACTTCAAGGGCCGGCATCTGCTTCTTACAAGTTTGGGCTTGTTTTCGTTGTCGTACCTCCAGATCAATCTACTTGAATGATACTTGTCTTAAGTTCATCAAATTGCATACTTTCGTAATCTCGGAACTCACCGATTATTCCGTAATCCAATTGCGAATCGTGAATAGTTAAAATCGGCTAAGTAATTAAATATAATTATATTATTTTATTTATTTTCTATTATATCAATTAAATTAATAAATATGTTTTTGTAATAATACTTTAAAGTATGAAAATAATTTTTTTAAATTTATGCTCAATATTTTTTTGGCAAAAGTTTGACACAGATCATTATTTGTCGTAATTTTTTTTATTTTAATGTTTAATGTCTTTCTAATTAATTATTTATAATTAATTCATATTTGATTATAAATTAAAATGTTTTACTAATTCAAAATAAAATTTTATTATAAATTTGTA